>LBNU01025002.1:4560-22076 GCA_014162995.1 Artemisia annua | reverse complement strand
CAAACAAACTCGAAACTTTTTCAATCAATTGTTTTATATAAACTCTATGAACTCACCAACCTTTGTGTTGACACTTTTTAGCATGTATTTCAGGTTATTAAGGTGATAACTTACTCTTGAAGGCACTTGGCAAACGGCATGGCATGGTCATAGAAGACTCTGATAATATTTGGAGACCAAATCAAATATCTTATGGGCCTTACTTCCGCACTATTCTGAATGTTGTAAATAAAATACTCTGATTTATGAAATCTTTTTGAAACAATTGACGTATAAACTGGTCTTTATACTTTGTGTTTAGATACCAATTGAGTAGCACCCCAGTGACATGTATGCTTCCGCTGGACCCGATTTTGGGGGTGTTACATGCCACGACTCGTCTCCTCCGTATGATCGATATCAAAGCAAAAAGCGTCATAAGCCGGGAGAGAAAGATCGGGATGAGAAGTGGGATTGCCACTTAAAGATTCGATCTTAGAAATGAGAAGATATACTTTCGAAAGTTTTTCACGAAGAGCTTCGTCTTTAATCTCGTTATCATTTTCCTCTTCTAAGCTGACGAGCTCAGAAGGTAAGTCATCGATATAATCGATGTCTCCACAAGATAAAGAATCGTAATCATTGTCGGAATCGGAGAACATCTCTAAACGATCATTAGATTTTTCAGTAGGGGATAATTCACACTCCTCTGCCGTATCAAAAGTAAAATTTTCAAATCAGGTAAAGAATCCTTGAGCTCGGGCTCCAAAGGATCTGACGGCTTAAAAATATCGATGTCTTCCAAAACGGAGTTACTTTCCTCAACCGGCGTGAGAGAAGGATGGGAAGAGTCGGGAGTGTCAAAAACAAATTCACAATCACCGTTAGAAATTTCCATGGACTCTCTTGGGATTGGGACAAGGTTCTCAGTACTGGACTTATTGAATTTTCTAGATTCCGTTGCCGGAATAGTACTAAGATGCTCGTCCCCCATTATGAGAGAGCCCTCTGGGTTCATAGTTGGTAAGACGGGTGTGAATGCAGACGAGGAATTTTTATAATCGTGAATTGAATTGTGACGGTAAAATTGGGAATTCACATTAGCGGCCTGTTCTTCAAAAGATTTTTCATAGTGGTATTGAGAACTTACTACCGGTTTGTTTTGTGTTGTGCGAACTCGTGATTTATTTTCAATAATCTTCAAGGCATCGTACGGAGTTCGACAATAGATATTTCCACCGGCGGCCGTATTAAGGGAATCTTGATCGTTTTCCATTAAAGCATTGTAAAATATATCGACTTGAAGCAATTCGGAAAAACCGAGATGTGGGCATTTTCTCATTAGATCTTTGAATCTTTCCCATGCCTCGGCGAAAGTCTCATCAAAACGTTGTTGAAAATTAATGATTTCTTTTTGGATCTCAAGCGTTTTGGAATGAGGATAGAATCGATTCACGAATTTTGATGCTAAGTCGTCCCAAGTGGTAATAGAATTAGGAGGTTCACGATCAAGCCATTTCGCGGCTGCTCCTTTAAGCGTTAACGGGAACAAGATTAATTTTACCACATCATCAGGCACTTGATTAATTTTGAACGTTCCGGTTATTAGGGAAAATCTGCTGATGTGGGAATAAGGATCATCGTTTTCACGACCAAAGAAAGGATCTATGAAATCAAGTAACTCGACGTTAATTTGATATTCATCTGCGAGAATCGGTGGAATAACGATGGCCTTATCAAACCGTATACGAATTTGAAGCAATTCTTCCACAGTACGCGTGTCCTCCATAAGAATTAAACATTCAGAGGGTCGAAGAAGAGTATTAAACGATTGAGAGGATGACGGAGATTCTTTTTGGATTTTCGTAAATATAAAAGAAAAGGAAAAATTAACTTAGAGGTTAAAATCTTTTTGGGTTTTTTAAGTATTTTAAGTTTTTAAAGACGAAAACAAAAACAAGTTATTATTCTTTATTTATCTTTGGTAATCACTAAATTAAACGTTTCTCTTTTCTCTTGAGCTTACGCGCGGCGAGGCGGGAGAACGAGGTGTACGGGGTACTCAAATGTACAGTGTACTTAAAAACCTGCTCTCTTCAGTCTGCAATTTAATGTCAAGACTTCCGTATTCCTCGTTTATTCGGTTGTAAAACTCAAAATAATCGGAAAAACGAGTAACCTCGCGATTTCTTTTGTTCGTTGTTTAGGCACGGTTTACAACACTTTCAAAGAAAGTGAGGATATTTATTTTATTTTTGGATTTTTATGAAAACACTTTAGGAAAAGTGTTTTTGTTTATTTTATTTTTGTATTTTTATAATATAACGAAAATAAGTAACTTCCGGGGAGGAAGGATCTTCAAATCACAAAACTACGAAACGAAATCGACGTACACGTTTCAAGCCTTCCCCGGCAGCGGCGCCAAAATTTTGATACACACACGATATATATATATTATATACAGTAGTATATCTTCCGAGGATAGCACGGGTAAATATGTATCCCCGGGTCGTATTCCCAACGAAGGCTGAAACTTGGTTCGTAGGTTCGTGTTCGCGATTCGTGAAGTGAATGTGCGGGGTTTAAGGGGAACCCTAAGCTAAAATTACACTACGGAAATAAAATAATACCAACAAGAAAGCACGTAAACCTAAATCTTAATTAAAACCTAAAAACGTAATTAAAACACAAAATAAACGCGAGCGCGCAAAATAAAAAGTAAATTTAAAGCTACACTAATTCTACGGGGATGAAAATAATTTTCCTACTTACTAAAATACAAAAGAAAATTTTGGGAAAAAGAAAAATATTTTTTTTGGCTTTTTATTTAATTATTATTAATTAAAAACTATTTTTAATTACTTAAAATACTATTTAATATAAAATAAAGCTATAAAATAAAATTTTAATTTTTAAAATCCTAAAATAACCTAATAATAATATTAAAACAGAAAAATATTTTTTTTTGATTTTTTATGAATTATTATTAATTAAAAAGGATTTAAAAAGACTTTAAAACTAGTTCTAATTAAAATAAATAGTAAATGACTTAATAAAATTATGAAATTTTTCAGGGAAATCTAAAATAATATAAAAGACCTAGGAAAAATAAAATTTGTTAATTTGAAACCCTAATAAGCACTTTTGGACACAATAAGCACTTAGGTAATAAGCACTTTTTAAGCAAATAAGCACTTTAGAGAACCAAACTTTTTCAAGACCTGGAATACAACTAATTAAGCTTGAATGAACAAGAAAAGCACAGAAAATATGCTAATAAGTCCTTATTGCAGATTACCCTATTTGACAGAAAACTAGCTCAATCTACCTACTTTCTAGCTTATTAATAAGCACTTAAAAGCTAATTACTGGAAGGAAAAGGGGGCAAAAGAAAGAACACCTAGGAGAGAACCTAAAAACCTAAAAAGCCCTAATTTTCTTAACCAATTGCACACCTAAATTGGCCCTAGTTCAGCTGCCTAAAACCACTAATGTTGCTGAAATTTTTGACTTTCTTAATGAAAACCTATTTTGACTTGATCCAATTTCTACTGATTAATCCTATCCCTAAATGTTATATTAACTAATTCTAACACTAGATTAACTTAGATAGACCCTAAATCTAACAATGCTAAAAGTGACAGATACACAGAAACAATATTGAACATAGGATTGAGCATTTGATTGAATGTTGACTTTTAGCTATGCAACCTACTGTTTTATTGCTCCACTTAACTTAGAATGTCCTAATGTAACCTATTTATGCAGAAACAACAGTGACATAACAGCAAAAATACACAGATTATGCTTGACCCAAACACCCCTATAAGTGCACAATTACACTACAAATCTGAAATTTAAGCTTAGACTTACCCAACCAATGACCCCACTAAATTACCTATCTCTCTTAAAAGCTATTTGAGCAGTGAGATTGACCAAAGAACATTCAAAACACCTAAATGCAGTAAAGCTAAATTCAGGCAGTGGGTATATGAAATCTTTTTCAAGGCATGCAAAACTACAATACAAGCATAAGTTAAGCTAATAATGGCTAAACTAAGCAAATTAAACTATAAAGGCAGAAACTTAACTAACAACAAGGTAGATGCAGAATTTAAACAAGAAAACTTACTTGATGACTTTGCTATGAAATGGCTAAGCTACTGGACAGAAAGATAAGCTCACCAAAGGCTATGGAAGAGCTTTTGTGAGCTTATCAAAATGGAATGTGAGCTTTTGAGAGCTTATGTTCCCTTAAGTTAACTGTATATGTATAATTTTTTTTTATTTTATTTTTTTTTTATTTTTTTTTTATTTTGAGAACAAGTTTAAATGGAATCAACTACTAAAGTTTATAATATACTTAAAAGAGCTTAAATAACAGTAATTTAAGAGCTTTTGGCTTAAAAGTGAACTTAAAGGAAATTGCTTGAAACTGATTTGAGAACAACAATAATTTTATTAAGCTTTAAGGATTATTACATTAAACTTGAAAGCAGAATTAGATTGAAAACATAACTGGAAAACATTAACTTGCCCTAATTTACCTTTAATTAATAACCTAAAAAAACTACTAAACTACACCTAGACTACCCTGTTAAAACCATGAACAAGGAGTCCTTTTATAGGCCAATAAGGCGGTGGGATAATCTCTGGAAGCTTGTAGAATTCAATTGAGAGCCACACGTTCAAATCCACAAGAAAGTTCTTGAATTCCATCAGCTTGTAGAATTCAATTGTAGCTTCTTCTAGTGATTTTTCTTGATATGATCTTGGCAGAAGGTTCTAGTTAACACGAGGTGAAATTTATGGGGTAATTAGGGGATTTACAGAGGTGAATGGGGGTTAGGGATGGTGAACAGTGAAAAAAAAGGAGGGAAGGGTTTTTATTTATTTATCCGGGTTTATTACTTGTTTGGGGGAGTGGTGGATCGGGTTGTAGAAAGAGGGCAGGCCTGGTTTTAAAAAAGGTTGGGCTTGTGGATTTAGAAGAGAAATGGGCTAGTGGGTTTAGGAGATGGGTTATGGGTTTGTGGACTAGATTTGATTTATTATAAGGTTAGGTTTAAGTAGTGTAGTATTAATTTTAGGAGTTGTAGTTTAAAAGGACAAGGACCAAGGTTGTAAATTATTAAAGCTCAAGGACCAATTCTGATGATCTTCCAAAGTATTTTCCAAGGGTCTTTCTTGAACGTATTGCATACTTGGAGGGCTTGTGATATAATTTCTTCAAAGAATTCTTCAAGGGACCATTCTTGTAATTTCTGAAACTCTAGGGACTAATTTTGTAAATCTCTTCAATTTTCATCCAAGGCTATCTTATGTTATTTCTTCAACCTTGAGGGATTAATTTTTGACTTTTTGAGCTTGACTTGACCATTTAAGCATCCCCGGCCTCGGCTTTTGGACTCTTTCCACATCTCGTGCTCGTTTTTGGTGATTTTGGCTCGGTTTTTTGTCCTTTTCTCATATTTTCTTACCTGCATGTACAAAAACACAAAAACATATATATTTGACAATTATTCGTTAGTTTTTGGTCTTTTTGGTCGGGTTTTGGCAAATAAAAGGTATGTGTTTAAGCACATACCAAATACCATACAATTTTTGGCAAATTGTCAGCCATAAATGGATTTGATATATCTTTACCTAGAGCCGTTTGCTCCAGGATTAGCCAGTCCTTATGTGTGCTAGACATGGTGGACTGATTACCATTTATTTTGTTAGTGCAAAGCACTTTCAAAATAAAAAAATTTGGTCAAAACGGGGTTACCAGGGGACTAGGAGGTACAAATGTGATCAAATTCGACTAGAATTTCACCCCCACACTTAGAATTGAATATTGCCCTCAATATTCAAAGTACCGGCACTTAGCCGAAACTTTGAACGGAAAAAGGTAATACTACTAGCCAAGTGTGGAAACGAAGTCTTTTTTCACAAAAGGATTTTAAAACGATATCCCTGGATAAACGTTAGTAACAAGATCGGATATTGGGAGGCTGGATTGAAAACAGGCGCGTCAATCATCACGATCAACGGGAAGTTTGAAAATAAGAGCAAACAACACACAAGAAGCAAAGCACAGCAAGGGAAATTCCCCCACACTTAGTTTTTGAAAAGAGAAAGAAGACAGAAACATGGGTGAAAACCCATGGCATGCTACTGTTTTTGTTAACCGAGTCGCTAGCTTGACTCGACCCCGAATTCATTGGTTCTTGGGGAAGCAAGTGGAAGAGAAAATCTCCATCGGGCTTTCATTCAACATGTTTGGATAAACATTTGAAGCATGAGAAAGTTCCACCGCGATGAGATAACCACCGGTATTCTAATAGTGAAAACTATTAGAAACGATACCGGGGTCAAAGATAGTATCCTCACTCCCAAATGTGTTGAGAAGAGGGGAAGTGATGGGATACGTGAAGAAAAGAAAGAAAGTCATGATAATAATCATGACAAGATCTTCTTCCTCAAGATCAGGTTCAATATCCTGAATTTGGATTTTATCGGTTAAGCTCTTTGGTTTAGAAAACAGCCCGGGTGGGAGGGTGGGAAATTTTGTCTCCACAATACAAACTCTCATGATTGAGAATCTCTCCCCACGGTCATGGTTTTTCTTGCCATCATACTCCGGAGGAGTCATGATATGAGTGAGTTCACCGGCGAACTCCTCGAAGGTAAATGATTCATATTCGGGGAGAGAAATGTGAGAATGAGAAGTGGTACTGCCACTAATCTTCTCTCCCATATGATCAAAGCGGAATGTTTCAAATTCCGGAATAGAATGATTGGAAAAAGCCTCAAGCTCATGAAATGTTTCGGGCTTTTCCAAGATGAAGCCACTATCCTCAACGGGGATAGGAGATGAAATGGTTTTATCATTTAAGGCTTCGATTTTAGAAATGAGAAGATTGATATTCAATAATTTTTCACGAAGAACTTCATCTTGGATTTCAGTTTCAATTTCTTCATCATTCTCTTCTTCTAAGCTGACTAGCTCAGAAGGTAATTCCTCCACATAACCGATGTCTCCATAATATGAAGAATTGTCATCAGCATGTGAATCACTAAGCTCGATGTTGGGATTAGAGTTTAAAAGATTTTAAATTTCTCCCAGATCGGCTTCAAAGTCAAAGAGATCATCGTCACTTCCCGATGGAAGTGGATCGATGTGAGTTAGTTCATCTGTGAACTCCTCAAGAAGAGGGTCAACATCAGAATGAGGCAGTGATGCCTCTACATACTCAATGTCTCCACAAGATAAAGAACAATCCTCATCAGAATCGGAGAACATCTCAATTTGATCATTTGGATTTTCAGGAGAGGAAGGGATATCACACACATGATCAAGAATTCCCTGTGACTCTCTTGGGATTGGGACAAGGTTCTCAACACTAGACTTTATGAATTCGTCCGATTCCTTTTCAGGAACAGTGCTAAGATGCTCATCCCCCATGCTTAGAGAGTGAGTGGGAACTTCGGGTGTGATAACAGACTGAGGGAGTTGAGAAGTGCTAGCATGTATGGATTCTTCAAGTTCCATTTGTTCTTTTGCTAGTGATCCCGTCATATTCTTTTCTCCCTGTGTTTCCATGGGTGCAGTTTCAACTGATGAACCCTTATAAAATTGAAGAATGTCAAGGGTATCTTCATCATCACTGTCATCAGAAATGAAACGGAATTGAGAACCAGATCTGGCTGCTTTTTCTTTTGCAATTGATTCTCTAATAGAGTTTTCAAGGGCAATTTGGGCATCTAATTTAGCAGCCTGCTCTTCAGCCAATAATTCTGCCATAGTTTTCTCATGATGATTTTCTCGGACATGTTCTTCCTTCAATTCTTTTACTAAATCCAGAAGATCAAGGAGAAGATTTTGAGGAATTGGCTGAGGCTGAGGTGGTTCCTGATTCATTTGGTAATGTGGAGGTTGTTCATGAGAAGGATAGTCATAATTGTCATAAGGAACATACTCATTGACGGATGAGTTCCTAGTTTGACAATCAGAGCTGAAGTGTGGACCTCCACAGTACTCACAACAATATGATTGTTGTGATTGGTTTGGTGAATAATATGGGATTTGATCATTTCCAAAGTTCAGAGTGTTACCAGGAAACTGTTCATAGACAAACGTGTTTCTGGTTTGACACTCAAATCCTTGGTGAGGACCTCCATAAAATTCACACGAGTATGTCAATATCTCATGGTTTGGTGGCTGATGGAATAAATCAGATGTGTCATGGTGAGAATATGGATCCTGGTTATAGACAGACCCATATCCTGACTCTACCATGCCACAACCGGGGCAATTGCCACCATTATGAGGGCCACCACACCATTGACAACCAAACTGGTGTGGATACGACATATAAAGAATCAAAGTTTAACAGAGGGTAAGAAATGAAGAATTAAAAAGGTAAGAGGGTAAAGAGGAATATTTTTGGTGTTTTCGGAAAACATTTTGTACAAACAAAGAAGGAAAATCTTTTTGTTGTTTTTTTCTTTTTGTTAACAGTTACGTCAATTGAAACCGTTTTGCTTTATGGGCTAATCGGGTAACAATTGATTTCACGATTATCTTTTGTTGATTATTGGGAATGGTTTACAACCGCCCTCCTTCAACGGAAGACCGAGGATGTTTATTATTTTTTTGGAGTTTTGTTGAATACTTGGTGACAAGTATTCCTTTTTCTTGTTTTTTTTTATTGAGAAACAAAAAGAAAATATTTTTGTGTTTTATAATTTTTGAAAGCGAAAACTTCTTGCGAAGGTTCTACAAGACTAATCGTTAAAACCTTTTACGAGACTTTCGCACACAGCCTCCCCGGCAGCGGCGCCATTTGATTCGTTGTGTTTTGGTGTGTAAAACAACAAGTATTCAAAAATACCAACAAAGTGAGGTCAATGTTATCGTGAGTGACAACAAGACGTGGAGAAATACAAGTAAACCTTTTAGGAAAAAGATTACCTCGTAAACTCGTGCAATGTGATATTTTTAAGACCGGGAAGTGATTTCCCGGGTCGTACCCCAACGAGGTGTGAATGGAAAGCTTCGTGAAAAGATCGAGATTAAAATGCTTGTATGTTTGGTTGAGAAAGGTTATTTGGTTTTGTGATACGTTAAATTAACGGAAACGGAAAATTAATTAACGAAAATGAAAATAAACAACCTAAACGGGAACATGAACAATGGCAAACTAGGAGAATCCTAAAAACTACCTAAATGACTACGGGAAACATTATTAGGTATCGAGAATCCTAAAATTACAAGCTAAACTTAAAAACGTAAAAAGTTATTTAAAAATAAACGCGAGTATACAAATTAAAACGTGAAATTAAAGCTACGTTAATCCTACGGGCCTAAAAATAATTTTCTAACGAACCTAATGATAAAAGAAAATTTTGGAAAAAAGAAAATTAATTTTTTAATAAAACTTCTAATTATTACGAGTTAAAAACACTTAAACACTAATTAAATAAAAATAAATACTAAAACTATTTATAAAAATTTGACACTTTTTTACAGATTAACTAAAACTACAACAATGATAAGAAAAATATAAAAGTGGGGGCAAGGTTCAAAAATAAGCAGGAAATAAGCAACTAAGAGCTGATAAGTTAATATAAGCAAACAGACAACAAAGTGCTAGATATAAAATAAAGCAAAGTATAACAAGAAATACAAGGGAGCACAAATGGTAAGGGGGTTGTTGCTTGCGTCTGTGTAAGGCTAGAGGTCAGGGGTTCGAATCCCCCTTCCTCCCCTTTTATTAAACTATATTTTTTTTTTCAAAACTTTTTCAAACAAATATAAAATAATAAAACAAACAATTTTTATAACTAAAATATTTAATGAAAACTAATAACTGAGCAGAAAAAAAAATATGCCAACAGTTGGATTAAATGGAAATAAGCTTAAACAACCAACCTCACCCCAAACAATCCAGAATATCAACTAAGGGGGCACAAAATAAGCTGAGAGCAAATACGCATATGAACCATAAAGCTGAAAAAACCAAAAACAAGAATGACTAAAGAACAAACAGAGCAAGTTTGAGTAAACAAGAAGCTTTTATGAAACATAGAAAAGGGCTGCTAGTAGGCAAGGTCAACTGATGCATCAACCTAAAGGGTGAGCTGATTTGTAGCCCTCAATCTAAGCTAACAATCACGACCTCGTACTAAAATAAGCCCAGGAATTGGGAACCTGTACTACTACCTAGTGGAGCCACTATTTGCAAACGCAAAATGAAACCTAGAATCCTACTTAAGCTATGCTAAAAACAAGATCACAAAAGGGGGAGTTAGGACCTGTTGGGAGGTTGCAGGCTAGAAACAGGGTAAGGGAGGTGGTAGCAGCCCCTCCAATAAGCTTGCAATCAACTTCCAACAATGATTTTTAAAATTAAAATGGTGATAGATTACTGTAACAGTGGGTGAGAATGGGTACAAATTGGCAAGCTTTGACTAACAACCCATGACTACCTGATGTCTAACAACTAACATGTGCTGTAGTGAGTTAATTTGAACCAATGCTAACAACTAAAGAACCTAAAATCAAATCCATCCCTATCTACTAATGTAACCAGTAGTGACTGAAAGTTTCTAAAGAAATCAACTACAAACTTCAATAGAGCTAGGAAATACTTGAAACACAACTTAAACTACCCTAGAACTTAATTTAAAGCTGATCAAAATATAAAAGGGCAAATCAGTTTTTATGTGCCAAACACTAGTTAACAGGACAACAACCTTGGAATCTACAATTTAATGATTGAAAAACAGATCCTGATCAAGCCAAATGAACAATAGTAAACATAGCAATAAGCATTATAAAAGAATTAAATAGTTGTAAAAACTTCAAACTGTCATTGAATTTTTTGAAAAAAAAATAGTACAAAAGATTCTGAAAACTAAGAACTAGAATTTTTTTTTAAAACTAAAACCTACTTAAAATCTAACTCTACTGCCTCCTCCTTAATTCTAAGTCCTAATGCCCCTATTGGCTTACAACTGTTCTCTATTTATACTACTGAGGAGAGGTCTTCATCTTGGTTCTGTCACTTTTGTCCACTTCTGTGTGTGCTAGTTTTCTGAGTGAGTTGGAGCATCAATCCACTTTGTGCTTCTTTGAATCAATCCCTACCATTGGATGGGTCATGTGCAATCTCAGCCCTTTAAACTAATTAGGTGCCCATTTTGAGGTGAGGATTGACAAGGTGGCAGTGGTAACATGTGAAGCATGGGGAGCTTTTGAGGAAGGTGGAGATGGCGTGTTGCAGATAAAAGCGTGGGGGTGGGTTTATATGTTGGGTAAAGGAGGGAGTGGGGGAGAAGAGGATATGTTTGACCTGTATGTGAAACGTTTTTATTATAAACGTAATATGGGTTTGGAAGGGTTAAAAGCGAGGTGTTAGTTTGGGCTAGTGATAGTTTTGGGCCCAAGGAGTGGATTTGGGTTTAGGTTAGTTTAAGTTTAGTGGATTGGTAGTGGTATTGGGTTAGTAAAAGGATTAGGTTAAGGTAGTTAATTAGTTTAGGGTAATTTAGGTTTAAGGTAAATGGTAAAAAATGGGTTTTGGTTTCGGGTTTGTTTTTCCATGCTCACTCCATTGCCATGACCCGGGGTTGATTTCGAACTTGACTTTTTGTATTTTCTTTGTTTTTCTTCAAAATCGTGTCAAGTCGGTCCGGTAATGCTCCATTATGCTCCTACTCCCATGCAAGCTCTGTTTTCCCTCACATTTGCCTTATTTTCAATCCATTTGTACCTGAGATACACAAAAACACACTCCAAGGATATTTGTGACATTAGTTGACCGTTTTTAAGTGTTTTTGGTTGTTTTGACTCGGAAAATGGAATAAAAGATATGTGTAAAACGACACATATCAAATCCCCCACACTAAGCAATTGCTAGTCCCTAGAAATTCAAAATTTAAGAACAACCCGTTTTGAAAATTTAATGGATTTGATGTCTCTTTACCAAAAGCCATTACTTCTGGAGTAGCCAAATGTTTCAGTTCAAGTAAGAACTATGGTACATTGATAACCATATGATTTTTAGCAAACCACCAGCTGTCAACGGTTTTGATTTGTCTTTACCAAAAGCCATTTGCTTTTGGACTAGCCAACTCTTTGATATCATCTTGGTGAGTTGAATACCAGTTATGGTTTTCTACTGCCTTTACCACAAGCCATAGCCTTGTGGGCTAGTCAACTCTTCACTATAAAAGATACGGTGGGTTGAATACTGATACACACACGATATATATATAGTATATATAGTAGTATATCTTCCGAGGATAGCACGGGTAAATATGTATCTCCGGGTCGTATTCCCAACGAAGGCTGAAACTTGGTTCGTAGGTTCGTGTTCGCGATTCGTGAAGTGAATGTGAGGGGTTTAAGGGGAACCCTAAGCTAAAATTACACTACGGAAATAAAATAATACCAACAAGAAAGCACGTAAACCTAAATCTTAATTAAAACCTAAAAACGTAATTAAAACACAAAATAAACGCGAGCGCGCAAAATAAAAAGTAAATTTAAAGCTACACTAATTCTACGGGGATGAAAATAATTTTCCTACTTACTAAAATACAAAATAAAATTTTGGGAAAAAGAAAAATATTTTTTTTTGGCTTTTTATTTAATTATTATTAATTAAAAACTATTTTTAATTACTTAAAATACTATTTAATATAAAATAAAGCTAGAAAATAAAATTTTAATTTTTAAAATCCTAAAATAACCTAATAATAATATTAAAAAAGAAAAATATTTTTTTTTTGATTTTTTGTGAATTATTATTAATTAAAAAGGATTTAAAAAGACTTTAAAAGTAGTTCTAACTAAAATAAATAGTAAATGACTTAATAAAATTATGAAATTTTTCAAGGAAATCTAAAATAATATAAAAGACCTAGGAAAAATAAAATTTGTTAATTTGAAACCCTAATAAGCACTTTTGGACACAATAAGCACTTAGGTAATAAGCACTTTTTAAGCAAATAAGCACTTTAGGGAACCAAACTTTTTCAAGACCTGGAATACAACTAATTAAGCTTGAATGAACAAGAAAAGCACAGAAAATATGCTAATAAGTCCTTATTGCAGATTACCCTATTTGACAGAAAACTAGCTCAATCTACCTACTTTCTAGCTTATTAATAAACACTTAAAGAGCTAATTACTGGAAGGAAAATGGGGCAAAAGAAAGAACACTTAGGAGAGAACCTAAAAACCTAAAAAGCCCTAATTTTCTTAACCAATTGCACACCTAAATTGGCCCTAGTTCAGCTGCCTAAAACCACTAATGTTGCTGAAATTTTTGACTTTCTTAATGAAAACCTATTTTGACTTGATCCAATTTCTACTGATTAATCCTATCCCTAAATGTTATATTAACTAATTCTAACACTAGATTAACTTAGATAGACCCTAAATCTAACAATGCTAAAAGTGACAGATACACAGAAACAATATTGAACATAGGATTGAGCATTTGAGTGAATGTTGACTTTTAGCTATGCAACCTACTGTTTTATTGCTCCACTTAACTTAGAATGTCCTAATGTAACCTATTTATGCAGAAACAACATTGACATAACAGCAAAAATACACAGATTATGCTTGACCCAAACACCCCTATAAGTGCACAATTACACTACAAATCTGAAATTTAAGCTTAGACTTACCCAAAAAATGACCCCACTAAATTACCTATCTCTCTTAAAAGCTATTTGAGCAGTGAGATTGACCAAAGAACATTCAAAACACCTAAATGCAGTAAAGCTAAATTCAGGCAGTGGGTATATGAAATCTTTTTCAAGGCATGCAAAACTACAATACAAGCATAAGTTAAGCTAATAATGGCTAAACTAAGCAAATTAAACTATAAAGGCAGAAACTTAACTAACAACAAGGTAGATGCAGAATTTAAACAAGAAAACTTACTTGATGACTTTGCTATGAAATGGCTAAGCTACTGGACAGAAAGATAAGCTCACCAAAGGCTATGGAAGAGTTTTTGTGAGCTTATCAAAATGGAATGTGAGCTTTTGAGAGCTTATGTTCCCTTAAGTTAACCGTATATGTATAATTTTTTTTTATTTTTATTTTTATTTTTTTTTTATTTTTTATTTTTTTTATTTTTTTTTATTTTGAGAACAAGTTTAAATGGAATCAACTACTAAAGTTTATAATATACTTAAAAGAGCTTAAATAACAGTAATTTAAGAGCTTTTGGCTTAAAAGTGAACTTAAAGGAAATTGCTTGAAACTGATTTGAGAACAACAATAATTTTATTAAGCTTTAAGGATTATTACATTAAACTTGAAAGCAGAATTACATTGAAAACATAACTGGAAAACATTAACTTGCCCTAATTTACCTTTAATTAATAACCTAAAAAAACTACTCCTAAACTACACCTAGACTACCCTGTTAAAACCATGAACAAGGAGTCCTTTTATAGGCCAATAAGGCGGTGGGATAATCTCTGGAAGCTTGTATAATTCAATTGAGAGCCACACGTTCAAATCCACAAGAAAGTTCTTGAATTCCATCAGCTTGTAGAATTCAATTGTAGCTTCTTCTAGTGATTTTTCTTGATATGATCTTGGCAGAAGGTTCTAGTTAACACGAGGTGAAATTTATGGGGTAATTAGGGGATTTACAGAGGTGAATGGGGGTTAGGGATGGTGAACAGTGAAAAAAAAGGAGGGAAGGGTTTTTATTTATTTATCCGGGTTTATTACTTGTTTGGGGGAGTGGTGGATCGGGTTGTAGAAAAGGGGCAGGCCTGGTTTTAAAAAAGGTTGGGCTTGTGGATTTAGAAGAGAAATGGGCTAGTGGGTTTAGGAGATGGGTTATGGGTTTGTGGACTAGATTTGATTTATTATAAGGTTAGGTTTAAGTAGTGTAGTATTAATTTTAGGAGTTGTAGTTTAAAAGGACAAGGACCAAGGTTGTAAATTATTAAAGCTCAAGGACCAATTCTGATGATCTTCCAAAGTATTTTCCAAGGGTCTTTCTTGAACGTATTGCATACTTGGAGGGCTTGTGATATAATTTCTTCAAAGAATTCTTCAAGGGACCATTCTTGTAATTTCTCAAACTCTAGGGACTAATTTTGTAAATCTCTTCAATTTTCATCCAAGGGTATCTTATGTTATTTCTTCAACCTTGAGGGATTAATTTTTGACTTTTTGAGCTTGACTTGACCATTTAAGCATCCCCGGCCTCGGCTTTTGGACTCTTTCCACATCTCGTGCTCGTTTTTGGTGATTTTGGCTCGGTTTTTTGTCCTTTTCTCATATTTTCTTACCTGCATGTACAAAAACACAAAAACATATATATTTGACAATTATTCGTTAGTTTTTGGTCTTTTTGGTCGGGTTTTGGCAAATAAAATGTATGTGTTTAAGCACATACCAAAATCCCCCAGACTAAGATATTGCCGTGTCCTCATGCAATGTTATGAGCTCACACCTTTGAAATCAAAATTCCTCATCTCTTTCTACTAACTTTGAAAGTAGCAAAATGTTCAAAAGAGACTACTAAATCTTAAATTCCAAAAATGCCCCGGTTATCCTACTTATTATTATTAGTTATCTATATATTTACAACCTACCCTTATTCGGATGACGGTATGATGACTTTCATTATCCTAAGGATAACTATGAGGATCATCGAGTAGAAACACGACTCATAGAGAAGCGACCTAACGGTTAAAATTCGTCGTCCTTGATTTTTCATAAGTCCCCCCCTAGACTAAGCGTAAAACGAAATCATTGTTCTTTCATAAGCATCGATGCTAAAATTATCCATGGAAGTTACTTGTGAATACTCCTTACTCCCATATTCCTATTTTCCTCTAATTATTTTATTTTTGGTGGGAAATTGAATTTCCTCGTTTTTATATTAATTAGTCCGATAAAGGCTTGAAATTTAGTCGCTAAGTAGTTTCTAATCCTCCCCTCGAGAACCACTGCCCACAAGAATGAGGTCCACATCAAGGTCTCTGATTTAACACGATTTTGAGGAGTGTCCCTTTTATTGGCGACCGAAACAACTCAACTACGAGTCCAGAGACAGAAGCTTTTATTAGGACCTCCCCGGAGTCAAGGTTTGGCATTTTTTTCATTATAAGCACAAAACGTATTTACCTCGGCCCTTTATAACAATCACAACATCGGCTGCGAACCGGCAAGATGTGATAGTCTATTATGACCTTGGTTATTTTTCCTCCGCCTTTTATTGGAAGTCTACAACATCGGCTGCGAACCGGCAAGATGCAGAAAACCTTTTTGGCATTGGATTTTTACTATTAAGCACAACATACGTATTTTTATTTTTACCAAACCCCAAGTCCTACGGCTTTTATAACAATCCCAACATCGGTTGCGAGCCGGCAAGATGGAATAGTCTATTACACCGTAACGCTGGCAGTCTCCATGTGTACCCAACCCTCATGAGCAAAGACCCTTTTGGCAAGGACTTCGAAACTAAGTTTCGCCAAAATCTCGCACCTTTAATTAAACCTAGATTACTATTATAAGGGGTGAAACAAGCTTGTGGGAGTAAAAAGTCACAAGTACCCTCGATGAAGTGTGTTTTACCATCTTACTTATAATCGAACTCTATCATTTTTCGTTCTTCGCGGATTTTTAATTCGCGAAAACCTAGCTAGGGAAAACAAGCTAGGGCTCAACACGCCCAGTCAAGTCAGAATTTTTATTCCTACTCTTACCATTAGGAAAGTCAACATGGTGTCAAAACTTATTCTATTTTTTTATTTTTGAAAAATTTTCTCATTTTTTGTGTTTTTTCAGTTAAAATTTTTCAAATTTTTCGGAAAAATGGGGTTGCGTGAGTACTCGGCAAAATGCAAGGTAAAAATCGAATCGAAAGATTCACCCCCCCAGACTAAAGTGAAACATTGTCCTCAATGTTTCTAAGGTAAGGGTAACCTACGAGTATCTAAGGCCGTTTATTGGGTATACCAAATAGATAAACGTTAGTCGAAACGATAAGGATATGAGAAACTTATCGAAGAATGAGACTCGAGTGAAGGAAGAGCAGCATGACGAGCACGAGAGTCTTCATTTTCGGGCAACCTAGACATAAAACACAAGCACGAAACACAAGAAATGGGAAGAGTGGACTCTTCTCACGGTTATTTATTAGTAAAACGATAAAAGAAAGCGGTAAAAGGATAAGCATGGGGTGCCTCCCACGAAGCGCTTGTTTATTATCGAGTCGTGTAGCTTAGACTCGCCCCGAATTTATTCGTCCTTGGGGGAGCAAGTGGAACACACGGCATGAAAAGCGACGATGCCGGGATCAAAAACAACATCCTCACTTCCGGCGAAGTGAAGGATTGGAGAAGTAGCAGTAAATTTGAAGAATGGTAGAAAGATTTTTATCACAATTAAGACCAATTCTTCATTTTCAAAATCAAATTTTCCAATTTTTATGTTTTGAATGTCATCGTTAAAGCTCATTTGTGTATTTTCAAAAACTTTGGGTGGGAGGGATGGG
>LBNU01025000.1:19165-38019 GCA_014162995.1 Artemisia annua | reverse complement strand
ATAATAGTGGAGAAGTTCCAAACCAAATCATAATATCAAAGCATGTATATATAGAGTTTAAATAAATACCAGGGCGCGAAGTGGCATGAAGAGCTGGCGGCTTTCTGTCTCAAAACATTTTGACTACAGGAAAAAGTTTATAGTCGAGTGCGAGCTCGTTCTCTATAAAGGTTGTCTTTGATACCATTCTGTAACACCCCCAACTCGGATACGGCAGCTGACATGCTGGGGGTATTACGCAAATAGAAACCAGGCACATTTATAGCTAACGACCACAACACGGGACATTTATAAATGTTGCAAAACATATCATTCGAATTACAAACCATTTAGAGTACAAGGACTCTTAAGTCAAAGTAGCAGCGGAAAAAGTAAATAGAGTTTGCAGCGGAAAGTAAACAAAGTTTAGCAGCGGAAGTAACAAAAGACACAAAAGGTTTTACGAATGACATGCAAATAAAGATTGAAAGATAGTAAAGCTGCCTTGACAGAAATGCCTCTTCAGCCTTAGCCACTCCACCATGCCCCAAGTATCAAGCTTCAAAGCTAATTATTAATATCATTAGTACCTGAAACACATGCTTAAAAAGTCAATACAAATGTTGAGTGTAATCCATAGGTTTAAATAATAAGGTTGAGCACAAGGTTTTAATCATAAGATATGAGCAACAAATGAAAATATCGGGTAATCAAGGTAACAACCAATGTATAGAGGCATCCCTGTGCATATAACATTGTTGATGATGCTAAGCTCATGACACGCAAAACGTGAACCAACAATCATAGTATCAATATAACCGCGGAATTTCATAATATAAAAGTGCCCCCAAGGCCGAGTACTTGCCAATTACCCGGCAAAATCGAATATAGTACACCACAATTTGCCTATCCAGCAAAAGGAGTGGGAGGGTCAATTCCTATAGGCCTATATCCCTATATTCGCGCTCACTCGCAAGTGATTAATGGTTCATGATCTGAGGGTCTTGCAATGGCAAGGCAAAGCTACTTAGCACATCGTCAGGAAAGCATACCAATCAGGAAAGCATACCAAAAATACTTGTGCTCAGAAAACATTTAAAGCATGTATCTCACCCCATGGGTTTATAAACATTTAAAAGATAAAAGTGGCGCTATGAATCACACCTTAACAATAGCAGGAAACGAGATATATCAACCAATCAAATAATGCGTCACAGCAAATAATCCTCAGCACAACCTAAGCAATTTAAATATCATAACTCAGCAATGGTACTCGAATATTTCAATAAACTATGCTTGAATAAAGTTTTATAAAAGACAATGGCATTTGAAAGAAAATAGTTTTCAAAAGTCTCGTGTGGAAGAAAGATAGAAAAGAATAAGTCGGCGAAACGACAAAATACGCAAGAAGGACGAATGAACACTCGAAGAAAATCGTCGAAAAGAAATGGAAAGAAAAGAAGAGAAAAATAAAGACACATTCGAATAAAAATAAATCACTAATAATAATTCTCGGTTTTACCCATTTTCCCAAAATAATGTTGAAATAAAAAGGGTTTCGAAATAAATAATAGTTGATAAGATAGTTTGAAGATTATAAAGAATTTCACAAAATTTCGGCATGACCTGCCCGTTTATAGAACATTTCCCGAGTCAACGACTCTTTATATTTAAACAACGTTTAACATTTTATAAATAATAATATGATTGGATATATCATTTACGTAGTCCATTAGTTGTTTAGGTTTATCGACCATTTTGTATTGTTCGGGTTCCAGGTACGTTAAGATCTTTAAGGGCCTAACGTACCCTACCGTCTCGTGTACTAAAGGGTCCATAAGTCCAAATAACCATAGCCGCAAATCCAATACGTCCAATACAAGTTCACAAGTCATATAATCACAAGTCTCAATTGCGGATCCAAGTCCGTCATCCAAATCCACTTAACTATACCAAATTGTATTTTAAGTTCCATAGTTATTATTCCGTATTATAACCATTTCCCGTTTCAATCCCAAGTTACAAATAATAATAATCCGAGACTATAACACAAGACTCGAAATAAATACCCGACGCTAAATAAATAAATAAATAACGAATAACTAATAAACCCTCGCCGTGACTCAAGACGGGTCACGGCTCGAACCTTACGATTAACCAATCCAAAGTAAACTCGACACAACAACAAAATATTTACCCAATATCAATCCAAAACCAAACCGAATCCCAAACCAAGGCCATGAGCCTTCGGCTCGAACCAAACACAACCAAAACCGAGTCAAATCCAAATCGGCTCGACCCACTCTATCCTAACCCTTAACCGAACTCAAATAAACATCAACAACAACAATTAACATCACCACCACCACCACCATGCCTCGGTGGTGGTGGTTCTCGGCTGCCGAGGCACCAACGAGACCAAACGGACCCTTAATACCATCAAAACCAATCCAAAACCTCCCTAGTCGGCCCAATAATCGAACCAACAACAATAAAATATCAAACCCTCACCGAGTCACGAGTCGACTCGGTGAATCGAGGCCGAGTCGGGGCGGAGTCGAGGCTCACACGACCCAAAACTAGTTTCCACACAAGATTTTATTAATATAATTAAATAAAAACGTTTTTATATAAAAGATTTAATTAAAATCGGATTAAAATAGTTTTAGAAATTAGGGTTTTGAAATAAATTAGGTTTTATAAAGATTTTGTGTTTAAAAAGGGGATGGGGATAATTGGTTACCAAAACTCGACGAAAACACGGCGGCGGATGGCGGCAGTACGGCGGCGGACGGTGGCAGGAGGCGCATGGGGTCGAATCGGGGTAAACGGAGTGCGGGGATGAGTCGGGGACGTCCTGATCTACAAGGTGAAGTAGGTGGTGAGGTTAGGGGTGGCTGGAATATTTTTCGATGGCCAGATCCGGCGGTGGGTGTGGTGTCGCCGGCGAAGAGAGAAGAGAGTGAGGAGTGAGAGAGTGAGTGTGTGTTTTTATTTGTGTGAAATGAATAGAAAAATAAAATGGGGGTATTTATATGGAAAGGTATAGGGTAGTTTGTTTATTATTAGAAGTTTAAGGTATGAAATGAAAATAAACTCAAGGGGCCAATTTTGCCAACGTATTAAACTTCTCGTAAAAACGGTTCGGGGCTCAAACGACATAGCAAACGGACTCGAAATTTTACGAAACTTGCGCCATTGTTCACGAAATAAGTTTTCCAATAAAATCAAGCATAAACTTCAGAGTTTTTCTCAAACTCAAAATAAATCAAATAATTTGGCAAATGCAATACAATTCAAGTTTTCTAGGTTGTGCTGAGTCAATCAAGGAAAAAATTCTCGTTTCCATATATCTCACGCTTCTCAAGCCCAATTTAACATGCATTAAAAATTTAAAAGTATCTCAGGTATGAAAATAGAAGTTTGGCTAGAAATGGGTTTTAGGAAAAGTACCAGGTGTTACAGAGTAGGCCGCCACGTTATAGCTTAAAGGGAGACGGCCCAGAGACATTTAAAGGGGGACGGCGTCAAGAGTAGATCTGAGCAATCTGAGAGAGTTTTGGTGGCGAGATGACGGCATCACACTCTAAAACGTGACGCCGTGAGATTGTAAAATCTATGTATATTCTTATAATTTTCATTCATTAAGTGTGCAACTTTTGGGAGAACTTTAGGGATAAACCCTAATTCGTAAAACACTGTATTTTTAGGGGGTTTTCACCCTTGAGACGTTGATGTTCAATTAAAGATAAGTCTCCTTTCAAATCAATCAATATGTCTATGTGTTGTTTGATTATATCTTATGCTTGTCTTTACTTTAACATGATAGGCTAGGTTTTTCTTGTGTTTGCTTAGATCTAATGAAACCTAGCTATTGATTACGTGTTGTTGGTTTGTTTGTGATTGTTGTGGGTGGGTGAAGTCGATGTTAGGCATAAGAACACTGGCGAACCTCCTATACGGTAACTTGCTTGAACGTCTTAAGAAATATGAATCGGATGTGTACTACGATTATATGGTTGTATTTAATGCATAAGCGAATTCTAGTGATCCCATGTTAGGAGCTTTTAGTCGGCTCGACATAGGAGTGAAGTAGGAGCTTAAAGAGTTAGGGAAGATCGTACACGGCCCTACGAATGGTTTAAAGGAATACAACCCATCATCCACACAATTATAACAAACCAATTAACCGGTAAAAGATAGCTAGGGAGTAAGGAAATCTAAGTAAACACATTTTTCTCTCATATAAGTTTCACAACCATTTACTTTTCCTTGTTATTTTACTTTATATGCATAAGTAGTTATTTGGGTTAGTTGACTAGCAACTAATTCTGCCCACTCTTCCAATACCCGAGATTTTTACTTGCTTTTATAAAATATAAAAATACAAAAAGAATCATCCCTCAACCCTTAGACCTAAATTAGAGTAGTTTTCAATCCTAACGACACTATTCCCCGAGAGAACGATCAATCCCCCGGTACTTGCCACTTCACTATACTACATCGGTTAGGTACACTGCCTAGTGGGGGTTGTAAGCTTCTCAAGATCCCTTGAGAGGTAAAACCTAATTGCGATGGTTGCAAAACCCACGCATCAAGTTTTTTGCGCCGCTGCCGGGGAATAGTTATTGCTTAGGTTGAATTTTATTTTACTTAGGTCTACTCACTAGATTCCTTTCTAGTGAGATTTTTATTTTTATTTTTCTAGGTTTTCTTTAGTCTATCTTTTTCTTCGTGTCTTTGTTCGTAACCATTATCATTCGACGTCATGGAAGGTGGTAATATCCTTGATCCCAACAACACACCACAACATAACATACCCCAACCAAACACACCTCCTAGAGCCCGTACTTTAGGAGAATACTCCCTTCCTAGCCACCAAGGCTATCGAAACACCATTGAGCTCACCCAAGGAGCGTGTCTCCATTGCGATCCAACACCATCCGGTTGGTTCAAAGCGGATGTGCATTCCATGGACTTTGTTACGAAGATCCAAATAAACATCTCAATGACTTTCTTAAAATCGTTGATTCCATAGACATTGATGTTACCACCCGAGAGACTACACGATTACGTCTCTTCCAATTCTCTCTGCGAGACCAAGCTAGTCAATGGCTAGAACGTCTACCCGAAGGATCCATCACCTCTTGGGATGATCTCACCACTCGCTTCCTTGCTCAATTTTTCCCACCGGGGAGAACCACAAAGCTAAACAATGACATATTTATGTTCCAACAATGTCAAGGTGAAACCCTCTACGAGGCATGGACTCGATTCATGGACTTACTCCAAAAAGTCCCTCACAATAGCATAGACCTTTGGCTCCAAGTCCAAATTTTCTATGACCATATCAATATCCCCACGAAGCAAACCATTAACCAAGCGGCCGGTGGCAAGCTATGTGATCTAAGTGCGGAACAATCATGGGAACTCATAGAAGATCTTACACTCTATGACAACGAAAGTTGGAATGATCCCCGTGATTTGAACAAAACGGTCAAGGCCATATCTTTGCCTTCGAATAATTCTAGCACTTCCGACCGTAGGATCATGGAACTTGAGGACCAAGTCAAGTATCTAATGAAATATTACCAAACTCCTAAACCTTCAAGCCAAGTGAACAAAATCACTTCTTCATGTGAGTATTGTAGTGGTCCCCACGACACTCGAGATTGCATCGAACTCTCCGAACAAGCTTTTGCGGACTACGCATCCACGCGTACTGACGGAGCGGGAGAAAAGTGGCACACTTTCAAACCCGAGCCAAACCCTTACGGTGATTCTTACAACCCCTCTTGGAAAAATCCCCAAACTTTAGGTGGAAACAAAACCAAAACATGCCCCAAAACAATTCTTCTAATCCACCTAATCGTTTTCAATCAAACGGTTCATCCTCAAACCGTACTTTCAATAACAATCCCTCCAATAACTATGGTAGTACCAATAACCTTGAGGGAATGATGTCTAAGTTTATGGCATCTCAAGAAGCTCATATGACTAAGTTTGAATCCGAATTTAATCAACAACAAACGGAGATGACCAACAAAATAGACAACTTATTGAAAGCACTCAACAACCAAGGGTTGCCATCACCGAATAAGGACGCTAGGAACACAAGTAGCGGACCATAAATCAAGGACCCCTCATCCTCCAAACATGTCCACTTTGTTAACGTTGTCACTATTAAGCCAATCAATAAAAATGAAATAGATAGTGAGCATAAGGATTAAATTAAGGAAATTGAGGAGAGTAAGGAAAGGGAAGTAGAAGAAGTAGATGACGGGGAGGACTACTTCAATAGGTTGCCCACTAAGGAAGAACGTGCATACCATAAGGATTTATTCGATGACCCCGAGACACCATACTTCCTAGGTAATCCAATCATCAAAACAGGTGACCCTTCCAACATCAATATATCATGCAACATAGGTCACTTGCATGTTTGGAAAGCTTACATAGATCTTAAATCCCCCATAAACATCATGACTAGAGCCTACTACAATCTGATAATGAAAGAGCAACTTGGATTTAGGATATTTCCTAGCAAGGGATGGATAAGCAATTTTGTAGGTAGAGTTAAGGGATTACATGTTTATGTAGGGAATTTCACCTACGTCACCGACTTCATGATTGTTGAGGATATTCGTCCGGTAGTAGATGCATGCTTAACTCAAATAGTTTTTGGAAAGCCGTTTGTTGAGGCCTCTAAAATGAATTATGACCCGTCTCTAGGGATAGTTAGGTTCAAGGACGAGGCCGATGATATAGCCTACCAAATGCCATATAAGATAGAGCAATACCGACTCTTGTCAAACATCGAGAAGGAGCATAAGCAAGCGGTCTAATATAGGAACGATGAGGATAGACGTAGAGGAGTAGACTATGTTATGGGTAGAATATTTGGTTTCTATAAAGAATGCTTGCAACTAGGTCCGGAATATAAGACTAAACCAGAGGATGACCTAGAGACCGTGACCAACGAAGAAGTCACGTAATAGAATGACTTTGAGTATAGCTACAAGACTCGTAAATAAATAAAAGCGCTTCTTGGGAGGCAACCCAAGCTTTATTTGTTTGGTTTGTTTGTTTATTTGATTTTATTTGTTTCCGTATGTATGTTTTATTTTTATTACTAACAATTCATGTTTCAAATTAAATTGTAAAAATGCTTTATTTTGTTTTTAACTTCGTCTTAACTACATATAAAGGTATTTTGCAAAAGATAAGTGTAAGGGAAATCTAAATTTGTTTATAAGAACGAATTGAACATGAATTGTAGTAATATAAAATGAACATACATATTAGTATTTGTTTGATTCAAATGCTTGTATCGAGTCATAATGAAATTTAGCAGGATTCCAGGAATTAAGGTAATTGTTTTTCCAGAATTTTTTCGGAAACTAAACATAAGAATTATGTCAGATCAATTCTAACGGCGTCAGCCTTTAAAAGCTGACGGAGTCAGGTACTGATTCCAGAAAAAGTTTTTTAAATTTAGTTTTTTTGCCGGATTATAAAAATTAGTGCATCTTTAATTCCAGGAATATGCAAAACTTTCATTCCACAAGCATTATATCCTTATATAGATTTTGCCGCCGATTTTACGCAAGATTTGCCTAGATTGTTTTCTCAGGTTTAACAGGTTACATTGGACAAGAAGATGAACATGGAATCAAGTTCATAACATCAAGTGTCACACCCCCAAAAATGGTTTGCAGTGGAAAGTAATGTCTTTGGGGTGCAACTCAATTGGTGCCACANGTTAGGTTCAAGGACGAGGCCGATGATATAGCCTACCAAATGCCATATAAGATAGAGCAATACCGACTCTTGTCAAACATCGAGAAGGAGCATAAGCAAGCGGTCTAATATAGGAATGATGAGGATAGACGTAGAGGAGTAAACTATGTTATGGATAGAATATTTGGTTTCTATAAAGAATGCTTGCAACTAGGTCCGGAATATAAGACTAAACCAGAGGATGACCTAGAGACCGTGACCAACGAAGAAGTCACGTAATAGAATGACTTTGAGTATAGCTACAAGACTCGTAAATAAATAAAAGCGCTTCTTGGGAGGCAACCCAAGCTTTATTTGTTTATTTGTTTGTTTATTTGATTTTATTTGTTTCCGTATGTATGTTTTATTTTTATTACTAACAATTCATGTTTCAAATTAAATTGTAAAAATGCTTTATTTTGTTTTTAACTTCGTCTTAACTACATATAAAGGTATTTTGCAAAAGATAAGTGTAAGGGAAATCTAAATTTGTTTATAAGAACGAATTGAACATGAATTGTAGTAATATAAAATGAACATACATATTAGTATTTGTTTGATTCAAATGCTTGTATCGAGTCATAATGAAATTTTGCAGGATTCCAGGAATTAAGGTAATTGTTTTTCCAGAAATTTTTCGGAAACTAAACATAAGAATTATGTCAGATCAATTCTAACGGCGTCAGCCTTTAAAAGCTGACGGAGTCAGGTACTGATTCCAGAAAAAGTTTTTTAAATTTAGTTTTTTTGCCGGATTATAAAAATTACTGCATCTTTAATTCCAGGAATATGCAAAACTTTCATTCCACAAGCATTATATCCTTATATAGATTTTGCCGCCGATTTTACGCAAGATTTGCCTAGATTGTTTTCTCAGGTTTAACAGGTTACATTGGACAAGAAGATGAACATGGAATCAAGTTCATAACATCAAGCTTTTGGCGTCGCTTTGATCTTGGAGCTTTTACATAATCTTGGAAGAAGTTCTAACCATGTTACCACACGATCCACATCAAACGAATCAGGGGAGTATTTGTTTCATTCTTTCATTTTCTTTACTTTTACATCTTTTATGTGAACATTGGGGACAATGTTCGGTTTAAGTGTAAGGGGGGTAAATGAAGACACCTTAGAAAATGCTATTACGTTTGATTTTTGTTTTGTTTAATGGTAGATGTGTAATAAAACCGAGAGAAATATTTGTTAGGGCAATTTTAGCGCCAAATTTAAAATTTTTTACAACATATTGGAGTGAAACTTTAGTCTTAATAAGCGTCTCATGGATAGGGAATTGCATTACTAGCACAAAAACCGTACCACTCAAAAATTTTCCCTAAATATGTGAGGTTTACCCCTAAAATTGTTAGGAAAAGCATTCATTGTTGGTGCTTGTGTGTATACCGGTAGTTTATAGATTCTAGAACTTCCCAAATCCACAAGTGAGACTACATTCGTGTAGTTAGATTTACAACATGATAAGAGGCATAAGGATAACCCTTGTTTTACACCCGTATTATAATTACATTGACTTCATTGGTTAAGTAATTCTCCCACACCTTTGCGATGTACTCATTTTTAGTACATGATACCCCTAGTACAACCCTTAGAGCCTATCTTTTCATTTCTAACTTTAAGCATTTTACTTGAAGGAAGAATTTGTTTACATTCCACCCAAATGTACACCCAAATCGCCTTAGCATACCTTGTATGCACTCATCTTTAGTGCATTATTGTGACAACATTTGTTTAAACCCTTAGTTAATTTCCTTATTGATAACATGGTTGCTAAGTCGAGTCATATCCTTGTACATATTGTTTTGGGACGATTGGGACTCATGGGTAAAGTACTAATGTAATGGAGTAATGGGGAAGAAGTCAATTGTCACCCCCATATGTGCATTAATATTTTAAAGTACTCCAAGTTTTTCAATTATCTTAATTCGAGTCATTAGAGTAGTTACTTGTAAAGTATGTAAAAGTTCAAGTGTAAGGGGAGAACCGAGGCCCCTATGATATATTATTTTGGATGGTAGGGTAAGAGTGTATGAAAAAAATTCGAAAAAAAAGAAAAACGAAAAAAATGGAAAAAGAAAACTAGAAAAAAAACATACGGATTACCATCCCATTTCATTTTATCTTTATTTATGTTTTTGTTATTTTCTTTTTAACTTAAGTCGAGTCGAGTCTTGGCTTAGCAACGCTACATTATGCATGTATTTGATCAAGATAATTAACTTGCCACCACTACAAATATCCTTTATTCCAACAAAACCGTGTTTATCATATCCTTACACCTAACGTTACAACCTTTGAAAAAGCGCTATATGATAGTTTATCTTAGCTGCTTACGCCTAGTGGAGGAGGTTTTACATCCTTTCCCAAGCCTATGGTAATCTATTTGCTATGAAAGGTAGTGAGTGATATTTCTTCCATTTAAATTTAGTTAAATAGGTTTATAACACCCGAGAGATGAGAGTATCCAAACACTATTTGTGCGGTTCTAATATATGATTTCCGTGCTTGTTATGACTAGGGTGGAATAACTATTTGTTGTAATTACTTTTATATTAGTGTTAAATGATCCCTAGCTCATATTTTGATTGGAATAAAAGCGTATTTGCTTGAGGACAAGCAAATCTCAAGTGTAAGGGTATTTGATGAGGCGAAAAGAGTTACGCTTTTAGGGGGTCATTTAAGCCCTAATCCGTAATTATTTGATCAAATATTGCCTTAAATCGTTCCTTTTGTCATTTTAGGTACTTTGGAGAGGAAATTTGGAAAAGGAAGCATTTTGGACGTTTTTGGAGCATAAAAGTGAAGAAAACGACAAAGTCTCAAAACCAAGCTGAAAACAGTACCTGACGGCGTCACTCTTTACGAGGTGACGGCGTCACGCTTTGACAAAGAGGTGGATGATTTTTACACTAGACGCCCCAGAAAGATTTTGGAAGAATTACACGTGACGGCGTCACGTGTAAATGGGAGTAGGCCGTCACGTTATAGCTTAAAGGGAGACGGCCCAGAGACATTTAAAGGGGGACGGCGTCAAGAATAGATCTGAGTAATCCGAGAGAGTTTTGGCGGCGAGGTGACGGCGTCACACTCTAAAACGTGACGCCGTCAGATTGTAAAATCTATATATATTTTTCTAATTTTCATTCATTAGGTGTGCAACTTTTGGGAGAACTTTAGAGATAAACCCTAGTTCATAAAACACTGTATTTTCAGGGGTTTTTCACCCTTGAGACCTTGATGTTCAATTAAAGATAAATCTCCTTTCAAATCAATCAATATGTCTATGTGTTGTTTGATTATATCTTATGCTTGTCTTTACTTTAACATGCTAGGCTAGGTTTTTCTTGTGTTTTCTTAGATCTAATGAAACCTAGCTATTGATTACATGTTGTTGGTTTGTTTGTGATTGTTGTGGGTGGGTGAAGTCGATGTTAGGTTTAAGAAAACTGGCTAACCTCTTATACGGTAACTTGCTTGAACGTCTTAAGAAACATGAATCAGATGTGTACTACAATTATATGGTTGTATTTAATGCATAAGAGAATTCTTGTGATCCCATGTTAGGAGCTTTTAGTCGGCTCCATATAAGAGTGAAGTAGGAGCTTATAGAGTTAGGGAAGATCGTACATGACCCTACGAATGGTTTAAAGGAATACAACCCGTCATCCACACAATTACAACAAACCGATTAACCGGTAAAAGATAGCTAGGGAGTAAGGAAATCTAAGTAAACACATTTTTCTCTCATATAAGTTTCACAACCATTTACTTTTCCTTGTTATTTTATTTTATTTGCATAAGTAGTTATTTGGGTTAGTTGACTTGGAACTATTCCGCCCACTCTTCCAATACCCGAGATTTTTACTTGCTTTTATAAAATATAAAAATACAAAAAGAATCATCCCTGTACCCTTAGACCTAAATTAGAGTAATTTTCAATCCTAACGACACTATTCCCCGAGAGAACGATCAATCCCCCGGTACTTGCCACTTCACTATACTACATCGGTCAGGTACACTGCCTGGTGGGGGTTGTAAGCTTCTCAAGATCCCTTGAGAGGTAAAACCTAATTGCGAAGGTTGCAAAACCCACGCATCACACGTATAAATATTATATGGTGTATAATTAATAGGTTGTTTTTTAATGTGTCAGATGAAACAACCATCATATGGCTCATCATATACATCAATAATGAAAAGGAAAGGGAACATCAATTATAGTTGAACATAGAATTTAAGCAGATTAAATGGTATTCGGGAAAATCAAACATTAGTAATTTGAGTATTAAGTCATAAGCCACATATGCATAACAATTTATGTGATCGAACTTATTATCTGTTGTCTAACAAACCATTTTAGAGAGCTTCAATCTTCACATGCTGTAACATGTTTGATTCCAACAATGATATTTGCATCACATATTTTTTTTGGAAATTGTGTGCATCTCATTTTGAATGGCCATCTATTCACAGTAAATGTGAATGTAATTTTTGGTATGAGAACCGTGTCTCCTGTATTTGACCCACATATGATTTCTGATTCAATAACCAATCGTGCAAACCGCTTGATAATTAGGTGGGTTCCAATTACCAAACCTTTCATTGGATCCACATCCCTGATGAGCACAACTCTTAGGTTTTTTTTAGCCTTAGGATGTTTGGTGGCATAAGTTGGGTATGTGTAAGGTGTGACATTGTGTTCGTATGTGATATTATGAATAAATCAGTTACTTATTTATATTATCACATGTAAGGGTAAATAAACTGAAGCATTAATTGTCGAGCAAATGAAAAATAAATTTCGACATGGTTGCATTGTGTGAATTAGTATAGAATTATTACAGATGACCTTGTGATAGAAGATGGGTAACTGAATATTAATAATTTTGACATAATTATGAAACATTTAAGATATGGAACATATCATTTTATTAAATATGAAATATGGGTAACGGAATATTAATTATTTTAAAATACTAATTTTACGAAACATGGAAAATGTGATAATGAGTTTAAACATGCCTTTTGCTTATCACAATTACTGCCGTAATCATCATTCATCTGTTAATAACATAAGTTATTGATAGTCTAGATATACTTCAATGGTATATCTACATTTGCCGAACTGGGGGGGGGGTTGCCAATGACAATTCTAAATTCACATATTTCCTTTGTTTATGCTTAGCTTTGAAATAGCATTGTCTCAACTTCTGTGTGCTTTTAGCAACATGTAGGTTTGGATTTTCTTCTATCTGCTTCTTTTCTTTTTCCAAAATTCTTATTAGGTTTTGCTTTCTGTCATCAGGTTGCCCACTTTCATTATGAGCCTACAATACATTGAACATGGCTGTCAATAAACTTCTCATAAACAAACGTTATTAAAAAATCATAATAAACACACATAATAGAGTAATTATTAACCTGGAAATTGTTAATTATTTTGTTTAAACTCATAAGCTTACGGCAGGGCCAACGTTTAATACCAACACGCCAACAGTTAAACTTGAGAGCAGTTAAACCAATACCAAGTTCTTTTGTAGCTTCCGGTATTGTCATGTGAAAGTATTGACTTATTACTTCTTTACTGTATGCCATTTTGTTTTAATATGGAAAGCTGACTTGTGATTGTGTAAAAACAATATGATAAGTTTAGGTGGATGTTAGAGGGTGGCTTTTAAAAGCCACACTAAGCTGTTTAGTTTCCAGCAGTTACAAAAAGGAATGATTACTTGTGCTTAATCATAAATCTACTTTATTATATATTAGTAAGCTGACTTTTCACATGTATTGTTATTTATTGATACATGAAGAGTTATGTACTGTTAGTGTGGGTGATTTTTATGTACAATTGGATTTTCACTGATATTGCTTATCACAACCATTAAAATTAGCATCATTAATCTATGCATGCTTTGATATATTGGTACGCGTTGAATATTTAAATGGCATTTATACATATGATGCTAGTAGGAGTTAGCATGACAATACAAATGTAACAATAACCATATTTGAAATGTTCAATGATCAATATGAAATTTAAACCCCTGCATACCCAATACCTTTATACTGTTAGGACTAAAGTATGTTCACACGTTAAGCGTACACATTCAGAATTTAGGTACTTTAATCGGCGTAACAGACAGAGCAGACCATAGATGGGGTATACATGTATCTTAAAACGCTTTTGTTATCTATATAGCCTTTGCCCACATATCTGCATAATAAGCTTGATAGATTGCTGAGTAAACAATAGGGTTTTTAGTGGAATGTCAGTATCAGCGTCTACATTGAGTAACGTGTGTCCATATAAACAAACAAAAGATGCGGTGGTATGGATATTTTGTTTGTCAATATTGCCATAGGTACTCCATGTCTGACACTGAATTAACAATAGGGATTAGGGAATGGCATCAGGATCCGCGTATATGTCGAGAAACGGATGTCAATATAAACAAACAAAAGATGCGGTGGTATGGATTTTTTGTTTGTCAATATTGGCATCGGTATTCCAGGACTGACGTAAATCAGAGAACATTTCAAATTCACAAAGATCGGTGATGATATGCCGAGTTCCATTACATAATCCCTGTGATGGGTTCACAGTCATTAAGAGCATGACTAGTAATTTTTTCTTTAAGCATATATCATGCGGTGGCATCCATGGGAAATTTAAGTAATCTAAAAATTCAACCGGATTTAGGTGCTGTTGGTCTAGAACATCAGTCGATGATTTTTCACACTTCGTTTGCACGATTTACGCTTGAAAAGTATTACCTAATACATTCACAAACACATGGAACAATTAGTACAATAGGCATCTAACGACATTCAAAATATTATCAGATGCACTTACTTAATAGAATGGTTTGTAACACATATTATACATAAATTGCTTTTAGTTATAAACAGGTATCGTAACTCATATTGCAATTGTGTCAACATATAATGACAATTTATTATTTATTTTAAATTGTTTGTATACATGAATAGGTATTGATTATTTGATTCAGTTAATGTATAAATGATGGATCTTAGTTGTTTAATAACTCATATTGCAATTGTCCCAACACATAATGTCAATTTATTATTTATTTTAAATTGATTGTATACATGGATAGGTATTGATTGTTTTATATAGTTAAGTGTATGTATAGATGATGGATCTTAGTTGTTTAATAATATGCATGGGATCCAAATATTTTGCATATCAACGTTTGATAACTGGTGAACCATTACAAAAGTCAATAACATCAGAAACTGTATTCTTATTCGTTAAAACGGGAATATAAACTTTTCATACTTTTTAAACTGCTGGAAACAAACACTTAACTCACAAAAGATGGCACATATATTATTCTTATTAAATAATGGTAAATCCAATATTCTATTCTGACACATTGCTAGCAACTGTAAACTTCTTTCGCTTATTTTTGTCACGCACAGACCCGGTCTCAACATAGCATATAGCATCCTCAACATTTGCCAGATCACTATCGGCGGCTTCAAAGTCAAATAATAAGTTGAAATAAAAAAATAAATAATAATATTAGATAAGTTCGATAATGCATATTTTGAGGTATATAGCGGATTTTAACACATAATACTTTTACTTAACCTTATATCATTCTCATGTCAATATGTTTTGTTGGGGTGGTCACACACAGGTCTTTTATCAATCTTTTCAATTGTGATTCTTTTTATGGTGAATCAACAACAACCATGTTTGAACTGGCTCCTTCATCCAATGGTTGGATTTGATGGACATTACAACAGGTAAAGCTCTCAAACGTACCATACGCATAGTAACTGTTGGAGCTTAATTCAAATAGGTGTGTGGTGCCAATCAGTTTTGAAATCGTGATGAGGCGAAAAGTGTTACGCTTTTAGGGGGTCATTTAAGCCCTAATCCGTAATTATTTGATCAAATATTGCCTTAAATTGTTCCTTTTGTCATTTTAGGTACTTTGGAGAGGAAATCTAGAAAAGAAGCATTTTAGATGTTTTTGGAGCATCAAAGTGAAGAAAACGACAAAGTCTCAAATTATGCTGGAAACAGTACCTGACAGCGTCACGTTTTACAAGATGACGGCGTCACTCTTTGACAACAAGGTGGATGATTTTTACACTAGACGCCCCAGAAAGATTTTAGAAGAATTACACTTGACGGCGTCATGTGTAAATGGTTGTAGGCCGTCACGTTTTAGCACAAACGGAGACGGCCCAGAGAGTTTAAAGGGGGACGACGTCAAAAGTGGATCTGAGCAATCCGAGAAGAGTCTTGGCGGCGAGGTGACGGTGTCACACTCTATAACGTGATGCCGTCAGATTGTAAATTCTATATATATTCGTCTAATTTTCATTCATTAGTGTGCAACTTTTGGGAGAACCCTAGGGAAAAACCGTAGCTCGTATTTTACAGTATTTTTAAGGGTTTTTCACCCTTGAAACCTTGATGCTTAATTAAAGATAAGTCTTCTTCCAAATCAATCAATATGTCTATGTATTNGGGGGACGACGTCAAAAGTGGATCTGAGCAATCCGAGAAGAGTCTTGGCGGCGAGGTGACGGCGTCACACTCTATAACGTGATGCCGTCAGATTGTAAATTCTATATATATTCGTCTAATTTTCATTCATTAGTGTGCAACTTTTGGGAGAACCCTAGTGAAAAACCGTAGCTCGTATTTTACAGTATTTTTAAGGGTTTTTCACCCTTGAAACCTTGATGCTTAATTAAAGATAAGTCTTCTTCCAAATCAATCAATATGTCTATGTATTGTTTGATTATATCTTATGCTTGTCTTTCAATTAACATGCTAGGCTAGGTCTTTCTTGTGTTTGCTTGGATCTAATGAAACCTAGCTATTAATTATATGTTGTTGGTTTGTTTGTGATTGTTGTGGGTGGGTGAAGTTGATGTTAGGCTTAAGAAAACTGGCTAACCTCCTATACTGTAACTTGCTTGAATGTCTTAAGAAACATGAATCGGATGTGTACTACGATTATATGGTTGTATTTAATGCATAAGCGAATTTTAGTGATCCCATGTTAGGAGCTTTAAGTCGGCTCGACATAGGAGTGAAGTAGGAGCTTATAGAGTTAGGGAAGATCATACACGGCTCTACGAATGGTTTAAAGGAATACAACCCGTCATCCACACAATTACAACAAACCAATTAACCGGTAAAAGATAGCTAGGGAGTAAGGACATCTAAGTAAACACATTTTTCTCTCATATAAGTTTCACAACCATTTACTTTTTCTTGTTATTTTATTTTAATTGCATAAGTAATTATTTTGGTTAGTTGACTAACAACTAATTCCGCCCACTCTTCCAAAAACTGAGATTTTTACTTGCTTTTATAAAATATAAAAAAATACAAAAAGAATCATCCCTTAGACCTAATTAGAGTAGCTTTTCAAGCCTAACGACACTATTCCCCGAGAGAACGATCAATGCCCCGGTACTTGCCACTTCACTATACTACATTGGTCAGGTACACTGCCTGGTGGGGGTTGTAAGCTTCTCAAGATCCCTTGAGAGGTAAAAGCTAAGTGCAAAGGTTGAAAAACCCACGCATCAAATCAGTTGAGGTATATTCGGATACTTCTCAGACACCTGCAACATGTTTGACATCATTTGATGTATATTCGGATACTTATCAGACACATGAAACATGTAATAAGTATATGACATAATAAGTTTTTAATTTATTTAATATATATATATATAGGTAACTTGTATCCGGAATACAATAGTGATTCAGTTGTGCACCCAATCAATTTTGTCGAAGACTCATCAAACATCACAACAACGGCGGTTTCGGTTTGGTCTGACACATCAAGTTCAGGCCTGTATCTGGTAGGGTTCCACACATGTAAGGTATGCAAATATGAACACATATTAATGTTTGTATTTGGGTGCTATACAACATAATATTACCTTACAGCTGGGTGGGAGATGAAACTGTCACACGAATCACACCAAATATCACCGTATTTATGGGTAACACCTTTCATACAATTGTTGTTACCGCACGACAGGTAGTTCCAACCATTGGTAGTCCTGACACCATCAATACTAAGCATACAATTATAGGTTAACGGCTGCTATCACACCCCGCCGAAGGCGGAAACGTGAGGTGCAACACATTCAATATACATAGCCAAAGAGATATAGTACAATACCATAATTAAAATTTAAGAAAACGTACAACATTACAATGTCATTCAAGCCGACCTCGGCAATTAAAACATAAGTTTAGTTTTCAAAAGATAGCATTTCATTACATAAGGACTAACGATGACTCGTGACGACTCCTTTATTCGAAAGACTTCTTAATCAACGATCACCTGAAATGCATGAGAAAATGGGTCAACTATGAAAATAGTTGGTGAGTACACATGTTTTAAATAATACAGAAACCTTTTGAGAAAGACAATACACAATGATGGTGCCTCGTATATAATAAAGTATGCAGCAATGCCCAAAAAGTAAATAATATGCATTCCGTAGACAGGGGAATGAGAGGCTGGCCGACCTCTAATAGCGGTATCCATACTACCTACTGCCCCACACAAGGAGGCCATACGAACGGTACGTATAAATTGGAGTGTGAGCGGCAAACCAATCGGGGACTAACAATGCGTGTACTGTTTGTACGGACAGTACATCATAACAACTATTATATACTATCAATCAAGACTTCTCCAAACAGGGGAGACTCGGCACTACTCCGAACAAGGGAGACTTAAATTTGACTGCTCAAAACATGGGAGACTTTAGGTAAAGAACGTTCGGTACATCAAGTTCAAAACAAGTCATAAGTTCATAATTAAGTCCAGTTCAAAACTTCAAGTCAAATTAAAAGGTCAAGTCAAGTAAAAAGAGTTCAAAATATGTCAAAGGGTTCAAAATATGTCAAAGAGTTCAAACAATATAGTTTAAGTTTAAGTTCATGCATTCCAACCCAAATAAGTAAAACGGTAATAAAGGGGTTAGTGTATACTCACCTCGAGTAAATTCGTCTGAATAGGGTAAGGTCAAATAATATGAGTGCGTAGTACCGACACGCGACCTAT
>LBNU01025000.1:8810-19133 GCA_014162995.1 Artemisia annua | reverse complement strand
ATACGTCAAGCATCCTATCATGAGCTCACCGATAGCAACCTATGCATGAAATACTACCTTAAAATCGATAACGCACATACGATTCACGTTTCTAAAGACGTTCAAGCTTGTTACCGTATAGGAGATTAGCCAGTTTTCTCTAGTCTAACGTAGATGAAACATTCACCCAAATACAATCACAACATACACATCACATGATAATCAATAGTTAGGTTTCATTAGATCTAAGCAAATACAAAGTAAATTAGCCTAGCATGTTAAAAGAAAGACAAGTACAAGCATAAATCACACAACACATAGACATATTGTATGAATAAAGACTTATCTTGGATTAAACATGCAAGTTAGAGGGGTTAGGATACCCTCTAAGGTCTCTAATACACGTACTAGGTTTTAACCCTAAAGTTCTCCACTCTAAAATTCGACTAAAGTTCCACTAGGTTCTTTTAAAATAAAGAAAAATCATTCTATATATATAGAAAACGCGGGCTGACGGTGTCAGCCCAATAGGTGACGTCGTCAGCTCAGCGATTAGGGTTTTCTGACAGCCTTCCTTGACGTGGTCATAATTGCTGGTTCCAATTTGCACTACGAACTCTCTGGCCCGTCACGAGTATTTTTCCAATTCTGGACTTCACATGTTCCTGACGGCGTCACCTTGTAGAGTGTGACGGCGTCAACCTCAGTAGTCTTCAAGGTCTTTTGAGTTTTTGTTGTTTTCCGCACTTTTTCACTCCGAAAACGCCCGAAAATGCTTCTTTTGTGATTTTCCCTTCAAAAGTACCTAAAATGAGAAAAGAAACGACTTTGGGTGAAATCCAAACCAAAAACATACGAATTAGGACTCAAACCGACCCCTAAAAACGTAACATTTTTCGTCTCATCATATGGCAAGTCTTAGCTCGTAGTTTGATTAAGTTTAGAAATACTTGAACCATTGTTGCTTGTGTGGCAGTATTTAAGTTTAAATTAGTTTTGTAAATATGGGCTAGCATTGGCTTTTGGAAGTGCTTAAGTATACATGAGCAAATACTAAAAAGTATCGAAACGAATAAGTCTTTGGTTTGTCAATAACCGAAAGACGACGTACGAAAAGTAGTCACATAAGCATTAAGCGTTGACGGATTATGTAAACATTATTGTGAAAAGTATATATAACTAAGTATGTATACATATATATTTATCACAATCATAAAGTATCTAAAAAGAAAGTTTAAGTCATAAGCTTTATTTAATACTTTCATATTTTTATTAGTTGGCTTCGTGACTTAAACTTATAGTTTTAAGGATAAAAAGAAATATTAAGTTTTAAGATATGTTGCGTTTTAGTAGACCCATTTATAAAAACGTGTTATGTAGTTTTTAAGATGTTGGAAAAGCCGAGTCAAATAAGTCGAATAAGCCGGGAGTTAAGTCGCGAGAAAAGTCGGAGCAAAGTTGTAAATCGAACGCACCCTATTTGGATCAAGTGGGCTTCGGCCAACAGCCGACTCGGACCAAACGTAAAAGACACAACATAAGCCTAATCAATTTTAAGTTACCCAAAATGAATTTAATCCAACCCACTTGCTTAAGAAGTTAACCCAATTTTGTACCTTGGTTTAGAAAGTCAGTAAGTAGAGAAAACCAGACACACCCATATTTTTAACCCATAACCAAATTCACCTTTCTTTATGGTTGGAGTAATGTTCGACAATAGAGCAACAAAAAGATGGAAAAAGAATATATCAAATTTTTTATGTTGGCTTGACTCACATCAAAACCCAAATCAAACCAAAGATAAAACTGACTTACTTTACATGTGACTTATTAATTCAGTGAACAAAAAAATCAATCGAAGATTACTACTCTTTTCTTTCTTATTTTACATCAAACCCATTTTTAACTTACTTATTTTTGTGGCCAAGGTGTAAGACCAAAACCAAGACATACCACTGTTGGAGCAGTGGGTCGACAATACAAGAAAATTGACCAAAAACAATTTTACATGCAATCCATTTAACCCTTCTAACATTTTTATAAAAACAAGATTAAACATACATTTGACTAGGCTCTTTAATAAACCAAAATAAGCAAGAGTCAATAGTATGCTGATGCGTGGTTTTGTAACCTTACAACAGGTTTTACCTCTCGAGGGATCTCAAGAGGCTTACAACCCCACCAGGCAGTGTACCTGACCGATGTAGTATAGGATAGTGGTAAGTACGGGGGATTGATCGTTCTCTCACAGGGAATAGTGTTCGTTAGGATAGAAAAGCTACTCTAATAGGTCTAAGGGTGGAAGGAAGATTCTTTTTGTATTTTTATGTTTTATGGAAAGCAAGTAAAATCTCAGTTTTGGAAGAAGGGTGGAATTAGTTGCTAGTCAACTAACCCAAGTTTACTACTTATGCAAATTAAAATAAAATAAATATCTAAACTATTGTGGTTGTGAAAACAATATGGAGAAAGTTGTGTTTACTTAGATTTCATTACTCCCTAACTATCTTTTACCGGTTAATTGATATGTATGTCACTTGTATGGATGAAGGGTGTATTCCTAATAACTCATGGAGTGGCATACATATCTCTCCAATTCTATGAGCTCTTATCTCGCCCTATGCCATGCACGACACAACCATAGGGGTTGTAAACAGTGGCTCATGCGTTAAATACTACCTTAATAGCCTAGTATGCCTTGGCTACATGTTTCTCAAGACGTTCAAGCACGTTATCATAAAGGAGGTTGGCCAGTTTTCTTGAGCCTAACATTGATGGAACAATCATCCCAACAAACAACAACACACACCAATCAACCAATAATTAATAGTTAGGTTTCATTAGATCTAAGCAAACACAAGAAGAATTTACCTACACATGTTAATTAGAAGACAAGCAAAAGAGATAATCAACCAACACATAGACATATTGATTGAATTAAAGTGAAGACTTATCTTTAATTAAGCATGAGGGTTCCAAGGGTTGGAAACCCTAAAAAGTACAGGAAATTCGACTTTAGGGTTTTCCCTAAAAGTTCTCCACAAAGTTCCACACTAATGAATGAAAATTAGAAAACTATATATAGATTTTACACTCTGACGGCGTCCGGTTATAAGGGCTGACGCCATCAGCTCGCCGCCAATGGTTTTCTCGGATGGCCTAGATCCAAATCTGACGCCGTCACCTTATAAACTCTTCTGGGCCGTCACTCTTTAACTTTACTCCTGACGGCCTACGTTTCCTAACACCTGACGGCGTCAGGTGTTAAATCCTCTGGCCCGTCATTTGAAAATTGGATTCCACTCTTTTGTCAAGGCTTTCTGACGGCGTCACCTTGTGACTTCTGACGCCGTCAGGTTATAAATCATCATCTTTTGAGACTTTGTCGTTTTCTTCACTTTTATGTTCCAAAAACGTCCGAATATGCATGTTTTCCAGAATTCCTCTCAAAAGTACCTAAAATGACAAAAGGAACGATTTAGGGCAATATTTGATCACATTTATACGAATTAGGGCTTAAATGACCCCCTAAAAGCGTAACACTTTTCGTCTCATCATATGCACAACTTATAACCAATTAAGCCAACTCATAAGTTAAGCACCACTTCCGGCCAATAAGCCATTCGGTTTCAATAAGTACTATACCATACAAGTTTAATTTTTAACATCAACTAAATCGGTCTCATTATCGCTAATCGATCAAAAGAATTAATCATCCGATTTCTTAATAACCAACCCAACAAGTTTTCAATACTCAAACCAACTTTATATCAAAATTAATCAGTAACAAATGAACAAAACAATTCGTATTAAAAACCTTATTGCAACAAAAAGAGGACAAATTGACCCGAATGGAAATGAAGTGGAGACTAAAAGAACTTGAATCCGAATCAGCTATGCAACTCCCACCACAACTTTCTCTTTTGAATTAGATAAATTTTGTTGTGTGTTGTTTGAGTGGTGGGTTTACGAGTTATGTGTTGACTGAGCTATAAAGAATCAACACGAGGAAGGCTTGGCCCCTCTCAAATCCATGGACAGGCGATTTGTAGCCAAAAGGAGTATATCCTCATCACAGCCTCGTCATCTCCTCGTGGGTTTGAGTTGGCTTTTAGAGTTAGACAAAAGAAATCAAAAGAGGATTGATTTGTAGCTTTGTGGTCAGGTCTGATCTTGACTCAGAAGAGGTAGAGGAGAGAGTGGGGCGTAGTAGCAGAGAGGAATGAGGGAGAAGAAAGAGATAAAGAAAACTTGATATGTATGAGGGTCAGAGGATAACGAGAGAGAGAGAGTAAAACAAAAATCGGTTTTATCCCTTTCTTTATATAATTATTTTTAATTTAATTAGTTTAGGCTTTTATTTAAAAGATGTGTAATAAGTAAAAAGTGAATGGTAAATATAAGTGAGTTGTGGAAATGTTTTTGGTTTCGTAACGCTCGCGGGGATTTAAGCGGACCCCGTATTTCATTGGATCCTGATATTATATTATTAGACCTAAGCCATACCATCGCGGTGTCGGTACGCGTGCGGTTTCAGTAAAGTAGAATGTGAGTTTTGATTGTCAGTAAATGTCGGAAAATATAAAATTTACATTTCTGCCAAAAATAAATAGTACTATTATTAAAATAATAGCCTGAAAAATTTCGGGTTATTATAGTCTACCAACCTTAAAAGGAATCCCGTCCTCGAGATTTAGTTCGCTCAGTCTGCTGGCGTACGTTCTCGTGGTTAGATTTGATGGACAACTCTCACATTCTCGAGCTTTGCCCTCAGGTGACCTCTAGTTAGTGGATCCTATCTTCATCTCACGACCACAATAGTGGTCATGAATTTAAGTTGGATAGATTGAGTAACAACTTGAGTCTATCTTGATTTTCGTGACTTATCAGACAAGAACTGTCACTAGATCAAGCTAGGAAACAAGTTGTTAGGACATGAAGATTTCAACAATCTTAAGAGGAGGTTTCATGAAGGTTTGGTTCAAGTTTGGAATTGCATAAGCCAAATCAATCTACGAATAGTGGCAGCTTAGGTCACCGAGAAGGCTAGAAATTTAAATAAGTCTTATGACATTAAGTCTCACATTAGTCATTGTCATGAGCTCAATAGGGGATGATAGTAAATCCTATACTAAAATCAAACAATACTGAAATGCAGTGATTGTTCAAAGGAATGTACCCATTATGATGTTTCGGTCCTAGCGGGCTTCCTCGGTGCCCAGAAAGTATGCTCGACCCCGAGCTGGGATGATATTACCTCCACGATTTGTGTCAATTCCATCGACTGCTATGACGAGGTTTAAGTTCTCCTGCACTGGCCTCTGTGCCCTATTCAACCTAGGACACATATTACGGAGGTGATCCGGACTCCCATACTCATAACATGTGCGCCTTCGCTCTTGGTGTCCATTCTTGTTTGAGCAATTTCGACTAAGATGACCTGTCCATTGGCATACATTGCACATTGGGCAGTCTCCTGAGTGGTGGAGGTTACATCGAGTACACCTAGGATGTGGGCCTGCATACCCTCTGCGCTCCTGAGTTGTTGCTCCATAGTTTCTTGCTACTCGTTGCCTCTTGTCATGCTGGTCCTGGTCTCGGTTTCCCTGCTGATCCCCCTGTCTCTTCTGTCTATTGTCGTTACCTTTTGTTAGCCCNCATTGCACATTGGGCAGTCTCCTGAGTGGTGGAGGTTACATCGAGTACACCTAGGATGTGGGCCTGCATACCCTCTGCGCTCCTGAGTTGTTGCTCCATAGTTTCTTGCTACTCGTTGCCTCTTGTCATGCTGTTCATGGTCTCGGTTTCCCTGCTGATCCCCCTGTCTCTTCTGTCTATTGTCGTTACCTTTTGTTAGCCCACCAGACCTGATCACATCATTTGTCAAGCGGTACGCCATGCCTATAGCGTCTTGCAGCGTGGTTGGTTCAGACGAAGTGACATCCCTTCTGATTTCAGGGATCAAACCCCAAATGTACCGATCAATCAGTTTCTCCACAGTGGAGACCATGTGAGGGACCATTCTGGTCAACTCATGGAAGCGGGCCGTGTATTTGTCAACCTCTACTCCCACCATCAAATGGTTCCAAAATTCTTCTTCCAATTTCTACACTTCGTCTTTCCTGTAGTACTCCTCAGTTAGTAACTCCTTGAATTTCGCCAAAGATAACCCATTTGCAGCTTCTCTTCCTCTCGTCTGTAGCTGGTTGTTCTACCAAGTCAACGCTCGACCTTGGAGTAGGCCCGACGAGAACTCAACCTTATCTCCTTCAACACATTTGGTGATGCTGAGTTTCGACTCAACATTCTCGAACCATGATAGCAGTCCAATGGCACCTTATGTGCCATAAAATTCCTTTGGCTTGCATGCCATGAAAGTCTTATAGCTGCATCCATGGCCGTTGGTCGAGGTACCAGCCCCTTCGTTGGTTCGTCCTGCATCAATGTGTGCAACAATCTGTGTGAGGAGCTCTGCCAATCCAGTAGGGCTATCTCTTGGGCCTTTATTGTTGATGCTTCCAGATCGGGTGTTTCTTGTAGTCATGATTCTGCAATAGGTCAAAACATTTGGTTATGTTAGTTATACGTGGACGCTGGCGGATGATGTGCGGACGGCGATCGGTAGTGGGTGTAATTTGACGGAAACAAAGATGAGCTAAGTCTATCGGGTTATAATATGGCAAGGGAGAAGACATATATAAAAATATATATAAAGTACATTACATAAATGTGGACGGAAGAACATGCATACACACATTACTAATCCAATTCCAGGTGATTAGACTCTTAAGACCCGACCAAACATAATCGCAGATTACTACTCCTTTCACTGCATGATTCTTCCTGAATTAGGCATAGGGTACCGACTATGCATAATTTAGGAGTAACGATGCAATGCTCGGAGTAGTCAACTCGTATTATGTTCGGCGTTTTAAGAAAACTTTATTTTGGTTATAGTTGCGATTTTTATTTTAGAAAAACCGGCATTCACTATAACCTTAGGCTCTGATACCAATCTGTCACACCCCGCCGAAGGCGAAAATGCGAGGTGCGACACATTCAATATACATAGCCAAAGAGATATAGTACAATACCATAATTAAAATTTAAGAAAACGTACAACATTACAATGTCATTCAAGCCGACCTCGGCAATTAAAACATAAGTTTAGTTTTCAAAAGATAGCATTTCATTATATAAGGACTAATGATGACTCGTGACGACTCCTTCATTCGAAAGACTTCTTCATCAACGATCACCTGAAATGCATGAGAAAACGGGTCAACTATGAAAATAGTTGGTGAGTACACAGGTTTTAAATAATACAGAAACCTTTTGAGAAAGACAATACACAATGATGGTGCCTCGTATATAATAAAGTATGCGGCAATGCCCAAAAAGTAAATAATATGCATTCCGTAGATAGGGGAACGAGAGGCTGCCGACCTCTAATAGCGCTATCCATACTACCTACTGCCCCACACAACGAGGTCGTACGAACGGTACGTATAAATTGGAGTGCGAACGGCAAATCAATCGGGGATAACACTGCGAATGTACTGTTTGTACGGATAGTACATCATAACAACTATTATATACTATCAATCAAGACTGCTCCGAACAGGGGAGACTCGGCACTGCTCCGAACAAGGGAGACTTAAAATTGACTATTCCGAAGATGGGAGACTTTAGGTAAAGAAGGTACGGTACATCAAGTTCAAAACAAGTCATAAATTCATAATTAAGTCCAGTTCAAAAGTTCAAATCAAATTCAAATGTCAAGTCAAGTCAAAAGAGTTCAAAATATGTCAAAGGGTTCAAAATATGTCAAAGAGTTCAAACAATATAGTTTAAGTTTAAGTTCATGCATTCCACCTCAAATAAGTAAAACGGTAAAACGGGGGTTAGCGTATACTCACCTCGAGTAAAGTCATCTGAATAGAGGTAAGGTCAAATAATATGAGTGCGCAGTACCGACACGCGACCTATATAATAGTATGGCAAGTCTTAGCTCGTAGTTTGATTAAGTTTATAAATACTTGTACCATTGTTGCTTGTGTGGCAGTATTTAAGTTTAAAATAGTTTTGTAAATATGAGCTAGCATTGGCTTTCGGAAGTGCTGAAGTATACATGAACAAATAATAAAAAGTATCGAAATGAATATGTCTTTGGTTTGTCAATAACCGAAAGACGACGTACGAAAAGTAGTCACATAAACATTAAGCGTTGACGGATTATGTAAACATTATTGTGAAAAGTATATATAACTAAGTGTGTATACACATATATTTATCACAATCATAAAGTATAAAAAGAAAGTTTAAGTCATAAGCTTTATTTAATACTTTCATATTTTTATTAGTTGGCTTCGTGACTTAAACTTATAGTTTTAAGGATAAAAAGAAATATTAAGTTTTAAGATATGTTGCGTTTTAGTAGACCCATTTATAAAAACGTGTTACATAGTTTTTAAGATGTTGGAAAAGTGTTGGGGTATAAATATCAAAGTACTGCTGGACATCAAAGTACTACTGGAATATACAAGTCAAAGTACTGCTCAAGATCAAAGTACTGCTCGTTGAATAAAGTCAAAGTACTGCAAGGATTAAAAGACTGACGACATGCAAAGATTAGATTAGGGAATATTATGTAAATTCTAGAATATTCTAAGTTAGAGTTAGTTTACTTGTCGTTCAAGTATTGTAAACCGACTAGGGTTTTCCTTGTGCATATAAAAGGATCCCTAGGTTGGCATTAGAGATATAAGAGTTTTAGAGAAAAACTAAAAGTTCGATATTATAGTTATTAGGGTTGTTTGTGAGTCTGTATACGAAAAGCAGATTCAAGGAGTTAATAGAATCGTTGAAGTTTGATAATTCTTCTTAGCTTTGTTAAGTAAATTCCGCATACTTAAACAGAGTTATTAGTGTTTCATTGTTAGTAGTTTAGGATTTATCCAAGACTGCTAAGCCCTTAACAAGCTACATAAGTTAGTTTGGTCAGAGTATATCGATCCAACAAGTGGTATCAGAGCTTGTGTGGAAACTCTGATTAAGAAGAAACCCTACACCAAACCGATTTTCTAAACCAACCTGATGACGTGGGATTGCGACCACGCAACAGGTTTTACCTCTCGAGGGATCTCAAGAGGCTTGCAATCCCATCAGGCAGTGTACCTGGTCGGTGTAGTATAGTGTAGTGGTAAGTACGGGGGATTGATCGTTCTCTCACAGGGAATAGTGTTCGTTAGGTTAGAAAAACTACTTTAAAAGGTCTAAGGGCGGAGGAAGATTATTTTTGTATTTTTATATTTTTATAAAAGCAAGTAAAATCTCGGGTTTTGAAGGAGTGGGCGGAATTAGTTGCTAGTCAACTAACCCAAAAACTACAATTGCAATTAAAAATAAAATAACTAAAACTATTGTGGTTGTGAAAACTTATATGAAGACAAATGTGTTTACTTAGATTTCCTTACTCCCTAACTATCTTTTACCGGTTAATTGGTGTGTGTATTAATTGTGTGGATGACGGGTGTATTCCTTAACAATTCATGGGGTGGCATACATATCTCCCCAATTCTATGAGCTCTTATCTCCTCCTACAACGATGTGTAAGCACAATCATAGGGATTGTAGACAGTGGCTCATGCGTTAAATACTACCTTAATAACCTAGTATGCATTCTTACATGTTTCTTAAGACGTTCAAGCAGGTTACCATATAAGAGTTTAGCCAGTTTTCTTAAGCCTAACATCGATGGAACATTCATCCAAAAAAAGTAATAACACACCAATCAACCAATAATTAATAGTTAGGTTTCATTATATCTAAGCAAACACAAGAAAAACTTAGCCTAGCATGTTAATTGAAAGACAAGCATAAGATGTAATTAACCAACACATAGACATATTGATTAATTTAAGTGAGGACTTATCTTTAATTGAACATGAAGGATTCAAGGGTGAAAAACCCTTGAAAATACAGCTAAATTCGTCTTTAGAGTTTTACCCAAAGTTGCACCAAAAGTTCCACACTAATAAAGGAGAAATAGAAAAGTATATATAGAAAATACATTCTGACGGCGTCAGGATATAGGTTCTGACGCCATCAGCTCGCCGCCACTAGGGTTCTCGGATGGCCTAGATCTACCTCTACGCCGTCACCCTTTAATTCACTCTGGGCTGTCACTCTTTAGCATTACACCTGACGGCCTACTCCTTTTAACACCTGACGCCTTCAGGTGTAAACATCTTGTTTTCTTCATAGGGCGTCTAGTGTAATATGATTTTACTCTTTTGTCAACGTTGGCTGACGGCGTCACCTTGTGACTCTGACGCCGTCAGG
>LBNU01024997.1:194619-222533 GCA_014162995.1 Artemisia annua | reverse complement strand
ACAATCTACCACAAGTCAAATTATCTCATTCACATTTCCCACTTACACCCCCTTAATTCCAACAAAAACACATCTTTACCCCTCAGACATCAGTTTCAAGAAAATGCTTATCATTAACAACCAACAAAGAAGTTTTCACTTAGAAGAAAATTGGAACAGACCCAAAAAGAAGATTTGAAAAAGAAGCTTTTTGTATTGGTTTCCCTTGTCATTCTCTGCCGCTGATGTTAAACAGTTTTCTTTAGTGAATGTAGGTACTGTAACTGATCCACCCTAACCGCCCGGTTGAGGTAAATTAGTACTATTTTTTTTTTTTTTTTTTGTTTTTTTTTTTTTTTTTTTTTTTTTTTTTTGGGGTAGAAATATGTGTTAAATTGTTTTTTTTGTTACTTTTGGTGATAGATATAAAAAGGGAAGATGGGAAGAGTAGGGTTTGTATTTTTACAATGTACTTCTGGAGAACGCGTGAGGCTGCTGTTCATTTAGGTTAAATATGACAAAATAGCATTAGGAAACTCGCGATATATCATACATATCATAAGTGGGTGTTTGGAGATGGTGGTGATGAGGGATGGAAGTGTTGGAGTTTCAGTGATTTAAGTGCCGCCATTTTTGTTCTTTAAGGATAAAGGTAATAAAATAAATGTTTTATATGTTGTGTTTTTATGTATGTTGGGTTTATTGTATTAGGTTGGGCTTTGACCCAAGGATCGCTCAAGTGATCTTTTGAGTTACAGTACTTGAATAACGTTGGCCCATGCTTAAAAGCATGGTTGTTAACATGAGGATCTTGATTTTAAAATCTTACGATTTTACGATATTACAAAGCGAAAATGATCTTGATCTCAAGTAGGTACTTTGCGAGATAGGATCTTAATAAGATCTCAATTTTGGCCATACGATCTCAATCTTGGCCATATGATCTTAAGATCTCGATCGATCTAATCTTACCTTTCTCGAACCACAAGCTAAAAAACTACAGTTTTATGTATTAAGTTTTGTAAAATATGAAAAACATGAGGCTTATTGTATTAACACTTTAAAATCATAATTTTAATATAAATTTTCATGATATATGATATATATAATAATGTGTAAACTTGCATAATTTTAAAAACGACTGTAAAAAAAATAACACTATAGTAGATCTTAATATCCCGATCTGATCTTACGATCATGATCTTGCAGATACGAAAACGATCCTCTTAAAAACCTTTGTTTAAAAGGTTTTTATCTTAGATTTCGAAAAAAAAATGATGAGTGTTTCAAAACGATCAAAAGGTTACTACTTACGACTTAGAGCACATGGAATAACAAGTGTCATAGTGCCATTTTGGCCCTTATGACTTCTGTTAGAATTTGTAGTACTTATTATTAGGCCCGCATTACATTAGTTTATGTTAGACCCATTTAGATATTAGGTTTTCACGTTTCTATATATTCTCGTGTAATCTCTATTATTATTATCAAGGGAATACAATGTAGTCATTTGTCCACTACCGATTGTCTACAACTTTGTTTACATGGTATCAGAGAGAGGGATTAGTTCCAATTAGGGTTTCGAGTTTTAGTCTTGAATAAGGTATCTTGAGATACCTAATTAGTTTTGAGATCACCCGGTTACCGTGCATTTTATATCTCACCTCCCATATAATAAAACTCAATTAGTTCCGAATTGCAAAACACCCAAATCCCGTCGCCGGAAAACCCACCCACGCACCGCCATCACCACTGACGCGCCGCCGTTTCCACATGCGCCGACGCATGAGCTTAGATCTGGTGGTTTTGGTTGACGATATTTTCCAGATCTCTTTTTTTTTTGTGATTCCGACCAGAACCCTACTAAGTTCTTGTTTGATCTGTGAAACTTTGGTTTTTGATTTATTTTAGGGTTTCTGGATTTGAAGTTGTGGGTTTCTGATTGGGGTTTAGGTTGTTTTGAGGGTTTTGATTTATGTGTGATTGATTTGTATTCAGATTCGGTTATGATGAACGCTCTCATTATGAATTTGGGGACTGATTTCTTAGTGATTAATCCAACAGAGATTAAACTGATTTTGCTTTTGTTATTTGAAGGTTTGTAATGGAGTTTACTTCTTTCTTTTTGAGGTTTACTGATATGTTCATATGAAGTATTATCATGATAGAACATTTTGGGTCATCTGCTTATGTTTATGGTTGGTTTTGTACGACTCCGAGTTATGATATTCGACTCTTATTTAAGTTGGTTGTCTAGGTATTACGTGGAGGAGTATTTGAATCTCAGTTTTGTTAGCGATTTGGTTACCGATTTAGTTTTTGGATCATGAGATGTTAGGTCCCCAGTGAGACCATTTGATTTTTTGGTTATGTTCTTTTGGATTTAGGTTACTTGGATCCTGAATTTTTCGGTTAGTTGAGACCTCAGTTTGGGTTGCTTAGCTTTTGGGATTTTTTTTTCTTTAATAGTGAGACTTATTCCGACAGGTTGCTTCGTCATTTTGATTTTTTGGTTAGTTGAGACCTGCCTTGACAGGTTGCTTCGTCTTTTGGAAATTTTAGTTAGTCGAGACCTGTCGGTTGCTTCGTATTTTGATTAGTTGAGACCTTTTTCCGACCCTGTTGTTTCAGGTTGCTTCGTTTTCTGGATTTCTTAGATTCGTTAGAGACCTGTTCCGAGTTTCAGGTTGCTCAGTCTTTTGGTTAATTATTTTGATCAGATCCCAAGTGAGATCTATTGATTCCTACTTTCTTCAGGTTGCTTCGTATTTTGTTTTGAAGATCCCAAGTGAGATCGATTATCGTTCGTTTGTTGAAGATTTGGATTATTGCTTAGAGGAATACTTTTGTTTAATATTTTTGGGTTTTATATTTGTAGCATGCTGGGCATGATCAATATCTATGCTCCAGCTTGAGGGGGGGTGTTAGAATTTATAATACTTATTATTAGACCCGTATTACATTAGTTTATGTTAGGCCCGTTTAGATATTAGGTTTTTCACATTTCTATATTATTATCAAGGCAATACAATGTAGTCATTTGTCCACTACCGATCGTCCCCAACTCTGTTTACAACTTGAAGCCACCACACCTTATCCGCATTATAGGCTTCGATGTCATTCACATGTCGTCGATTAACCATAAATTCTTTTTTTTTTATTAATATTATTTTCATTATTTTTTGTGCTAGTATTTTTGTTTGTGTTTGTTATTTCGCGAGTCTAAATGCACCTGTGGCTCAATGTTATTAGGTAACACGAGTGAGAGAAAACGTTGATGCTGAGTTATAGGATAGTGTTATAAGAGTTGCAGTAAATCTAGTGTGACGCACCTATAATGTTTTATATATGCTTACCACACCTGGTGCTATGAGATTGACGAGTCTAACCGGTTCTAACATCAAATCTGAACATAAAATGTTTCACAAACTTAGATGGCTAAGGACATATATCATTTGGTTTGTAGATTCAAAGGATTGTACGTCCAACCCTTGCAAAGATCCATATTTTTAAAACTTTAGTAACAGAAGCTTGGAAGCACTCAAGCACGCTGTTTGGAATAGTCCTTGTACATCTCTGTACAATGCACATTCATAACACACGTAACTGGTTAATACAATGCGGCTTTCTTTGGATAAAAACAATGCGTGATAGAAGCTATACATATATGCTTTAAAGCAGGTTTTGTTGTCTAATACTAATAAGCTTCAAACTCTTAAAATGGTCTTTACATATCAGAAGCTAGAAACTGTTAAATTATGGATAAATATTAATACGTTAAATGTTTAGTATCAAACCCGAGACCTCGGGATTGCACACATTACAAACACGAATAAAAGTATAATAATTATATTAAATGTTATGTATATAATTATTTAAACACTTAAAGGACTTAACGGTCGTTAGTTATTAACCGTACGGACTATCGTTAAACGCAAAAGAAAAGGACTAGGATGTAAATAGGAGCCAAGAAGGATCCGGAATCCCTCTTGGACTCCTATGGCCGGTCGAATGGGGCAAGAGGAAACTCAAACCCATTCCAACTTGTCCTCCAACTTACATCTAGTATATATACAAGGCCAAGGGTCATTCATTCACACCTCTTGGGCACTTAACCTAAAGCTTTGCTTTCTTTTCTTTTTTCCTTCTTGAAACCGATCGGCAAACAACCCCTCCTTAGGGTTCTTGTCGATTTTGTTTTTCCAAACAAAAGTGTTTTTAAGATCTTGCAATCTCTTTTATTCGTTACTAGTTTGTGTGTACAAGAACGAGATAATAACTTACTATAGTTATTATCAAGAGATCGATAAACAAAAAGGTAAGGGGTTTATCATAGATCTAATAAAACCCTAATTAGGGTTCTTCAATTGTTCAAGAATCAAGATTGCATACGGTACGTTCTCTTTTATGTTTTAGTTAATAATTATGTGTTATACTAGATCCTTAGCTTCCGCATATGTGCTACTTGATATTAGTATTAATATATGATAGTCATGGTATTAAAATTCTAACAGTGGCATCACGAGCCATGTATAACATGTAATTGATTACTAAAACCATAAAAAACGTATCTTTAATTGTTTTAGATATACATGTTGGTGTTTTAGATCTAGGGTTTGAAAAAAAATTCGAAACCCTAACCCTAAATTGCGAGGGGATCGAATTCCATAAACTGTAATTAGGGTTTGTGGTTTAATTTTTTTAATTAATTGGATTAGAAACCCTAGGTTTGCAACGTGATTATGTGAACTAATTGGTAATTGTTATGCATGAATCCATGACGACACATGCATGTTAGTCATGGATTAATTATTTGTTTAATTGTTAGTACTTGTTTTTCACATGTAATTATTAGATAGATCTAAAGTTGGGGAAGACCCCAATTGATTAAAATCAATTTATGTGTTATGTGGTGTGTATATTAATTATGGCCTCTACAATTGATTCGTCAATGTATGTACGTCTACTTCCTTAGAAGAGAGGGCCATAGTTAATTACATGCATATGAAAACCTATAATTGATTATGATTAGGGTTTATCTAATCAAGTTTGCATGTGGCTAATTGTTTCACCTTTATAATTGTTTTAATTATTAGTTGTTTATTTGTTTTCTTTTATAATTACTTCTTTGTTTTATTGTTTTATGTTTGACATGGTTGTAAGCAATAAAAAGGGTAATTTTAAGAAAAGAAAATTAATTGGACTAATAATGGTGAAACTTATTGTGATAAAGTTTAATTCTTGCAAAGTCTTATGTACCGACTAGTGGTTCGCTTCGCACGGTAATTCGCTCCCAGGCGAGACTAGCAAGTTTTATAATTTATTGCATGTTTTAAGACGAAAGTCACAAACTCTTACTTGTTGATGTTTTTGTACAATAGTGTGTGAAAGGCAGACCGAAATTGCCGTACTAAGTGCTTGTAGAGAGGGGTTTTTTAAGAGATTCGCTCCTACCGGTTCTCTACAACCACTTGTGCGCCAACTAGACTTACCTATATCACTATTTTACGTACAATATCATCTTAATGGTGATTTACCTCAATTCCACGTGCCACTTTTGTGGCAATTATCTGAATAACATGTAAGAGTAGGATAAGTGGATGATAATTGAGGCTCTTCTTTAATTGGTGAACCCAATACAACAAGCAAAAGATTTTGACTTTGTCTTGCGAATCGGTAATTAAAATTGTTTTGAAAACTAATGTCATAAAGATGAGTGCATGCATCTTTATACATGTTTTGATTTACACATCAAAGTAAATACCCTAATAAATTTAAGTTACATGCCATCTAACTATAAGAAACACTTGAAATTATTATTTGGTATGCGTGAGACCTAGGCTAAATTTTAATAACAAGGTAAAAATCTTTATTGTATGAGACCAGATTTAGATGTTTTACATGTTTCTAAGTTAGTCGACTTAATTAAGTTGATGCGTGAGACCTAGAACTTAAGGCATGAGATGGGATGAAACATGCTTACATGACAAATTGATGAATCAATTTGATGTAAATCCCATAATGATCTAGGAATTGGAAAATTGTTTGCCAATTATTGTTCGACAGATTACCATCTTTTATACTTTCATTATTAGCAGATCAACTGATGTAGTGAAATTATAAAAATTTGGATCCTAGTGATCGAAAATACTAATGTTTGAACTTTTTTCTGTAGAAATGGCTTAACCCGATAACTCCGTGTTTTCTGCTTTCAAGAATCATCTTGAAAGAGAAAAGTTGACTGGAAAGAACTTCAATGATTGGCACAGATCACTCAGAATTGTCTTGAGAGCGACTGATTAGCTCAATTATCTGAATAAACCTTGCCCAGATGAGCCTGCTGAGACTGCAACTGATGAGGTCAAAGCATAGTGGAGAGCTGAGTATAAAAAGTACAATAAAATTGCGTGCTTAATGCTCCAAAGTATGGATACAATGTTGCAAAAGAAGTTTGAGGACCATTTTCCATATGACATGCTCTCAGAGCTCAAGAAGTCTTACGAAAAGACTCCTGCAGTTGAATTGTATGAGTCACTTGACAAATTACACAGCTGCAAACATGGTGATGGTAAACCAGTAGAAGACTATGTGAATGAGATGAAAGATTACTTTGATCAACTTCACAGAATCGGATTTGGTTACCCCGAGAATGTGCAAGTGAACCTAATCAATAGGACCCTTAACAAGGACTTTACTGGTTTTGTTCAGAACTTCAACATGCACNTGTTGCAAAAGAAGTTTGAGGACCATTTTCCATATGACATGCTCTCAGAGCTCAAGAAGTCTTATGAAAAGACTCCTGCAGTTGAATTGTATGAGTCACTTGACAAATTACACAGCTGCAAACATGGTGATGGTAAACCAGTAGAAGACTATGTGAATGAGATGAAAGATTACTTTGATCAACTTCACAGAATCGGATTTGGTTACCCCGAGAATGTGCAAGTGAACCTAATCAATAGGACCCTTAACAAGGACTTTACTGGTTTTGTTCAGAACTTCAACATGCACTGCTCGGGGAAGACAGTCTCAGAGTTACTCGCATTGCTTGTTGACTATGAGAAGAATTTACCACCCAAGGGCAAGGCACCTACTCCTCAAGTGTTGGCAATTCAAGGAGGTAGGATCCAGAAAAAATCGCATGTGAACAAGGGTAAGGGTTAAGTTTACAAAGGCAAACAGGTTTTGGCCTACCAACCAAATCCAAAGATGAATCAGCATCAACCCAAGAAGAACAAGGTGAATCCTCCAAACAAGAAGGATCAGGCTTGTCACCATTGTCATCAAGTAGGGCACTGGAAGCGTAACTGTGCGCTCTACATCAATGACTTGCGACAAAAGAAGCAGAAGAGTGAAGATGGTAACCCCAGTTCATCAGGTGAGTTCTTTATGATTGAATTATTCACTCTAACTCATAAATTGAATTCCTGGGTATATGATACGAGAAGTGGCATTCATATTTGCAATACTTTGCAGGGGTTTAGAGTTGAGAGAAAGCTGGCCTATGGAGAACAATTCTTGCACGTGGGTAATGGAGCACATGCAGAAGTTGAAGCTATAAGGGTATTTAATTTAGTTTTGCCTTCGGGCCTAGTACTATCTTTAAATAATTGTCATTATGCACCTTCAATTGTTAGGGGTGTTATTTTATTTTCATGTTTGTTGAACCTTGGTTTTAATCATATTGTTACTAGCAATGGAATTTCAGTTTCTTTAAATGGTATTTTTTATTTTAATGCTATTGTTGTGAATAGTATTTTTGAGATTGACATGAATGATAATGATAATGCTTTTGTAAAGAATAATTCAATGTATAGCATCAATCATAAGAGAATCAAGAAAGGTCTGGATTCGTCTTATCTTGTATTGCTAGGAAGATGACAAAGAAACCTTTTAAGAATCGTATTGAAAGGGCTTCTGATCTACTTGGTCTAATTCACACAGATGTGTGTGGTCCACTTAGACACGTGTCAAGGAGAGGTGCTAGCTACTTCTTAACATTTACGGATGATTATAGCCGTTATGGTTATGTTTATTTACTTAAACATAAACATGAGGTATTTGAAACATTCAAAGTGTTTAAAGCAGAAGTAGAGTTGCAACTTGGAAAGAAGATTAAAGCTCTTCGATCCGATAGAGGTGGTGAATACCTGAGTCAAGAGTTCATAGATTATCTAGCTGAGAATGGAATTGTCCAGCATCTCACTTCTCCTTATACTCCACAACAAAATGGTTTATCTGAGAGAAGAAATTGTACATTGCAAGATATGATACGATCTATGTTTAGTCTAACAACTCTTCCCTTCTCATTTTGGGATTATGCCTTAGAGTCTGTTGTTCGCATTCTGAATATGGTTCCCACAAAGAAGGTGGATAAGACACCATATGAGTTATGGACTGGAAAAGCTCCTAACTTGTCTTATCTAAAGGTCTGGGGCTGCGAGGCGTATGTTAAACGTGACTCAGCAGATTAACTCCAACAAAGATCTGTAAAGTGCATCTTCGTAGGTTACCCAAAGGAAATGATGGGTTACTACTTTTGTTACCCACCTGAAAACAAAGTGTTTGTTGCAAGGTATGGAGATTTCTTGGAAAAGGAACTCATATCTCAAGAATTCAGTGGGAGAGTTTATGATCTGGAAGACGATCAAGTAGATGCATTACCTTCTGAAAACACTAGCCAACTTCCTGAAGAACCTGATAGTCTGGGTCCTCCACATGAAGTTGAAGTGGTTCCCATTCGCAGATCCGTAAGGACTGTGAAAGCTCCCGAACGCCTATGTCTTAACGTAGAGTGTGAGAAGACTATACTAGGGGATCTTGATGAACCTACTAGTTATAGGGCTGCCATGAATAGTCCTGAGAAGGAAAAATGGCGAGTTGCTATGAATGGGGAAATGCAATCCATGATTGATAATGAAGTCTGGATAGAAGTAGACCTTCCTCCTAGTGCCAAGGTAGTTGGGAGTAAATGGCTCTACAAGAAAAAGACTGATATGGATGGCATTATACACACCTATAAAGACCGTTTGGTAGCTAAAGGCTTTACTCAAACATTTGGTGTTGACTATGAGGAGACCTTTTCTCCTGTAGCTGACATTAGGGCTATTAGGATTCTCATAGCTATAGCTGCATATTATGATTATGAGATTTGGCAGATGGATGTCAAAACTGCTTTCTCGAATGGTCTCCTAGATGAGGACATCTATATGGCGCAACCTAAGGGGTTTGTGAATCCAGAATTTCCAAACCATGTATGCAAACTTCAAAGATCCATTTATGGATTGAAGCAAGCATCACGACAATGGAATAAAAGATTTGATGGAGAAATCAAAAAGTTTGGATTTACTCAAAATCTTGATGAGCCATGTGTCTACCACAAAGCTAGTGGGAGTGATGTAATTTTCCTTTTTTATATGTCGATGACATATTGATCATGGGAAAAGACATTCCAAGTTTGCATGAAGTTAAGGCATATCTTAGAAAGTGTTTTTCTATGAAAGATTTAGGGGAAGCTGCATTTATTCTAGGAATCAAAATCTATAGAGATAGATCTCAGCGATTAATTGGATTAAGCCAAAGTGCTTACATTGATAAAATATTGAAGAGATTCAATATGCAATTCCAAAAAGGGATATTTGCCAATGCAAGAACACCATGGCTTGAGTAGCAAAGTTTATGCTTCAACACCTGCAGAGGTGGAACGCATGAAGAGAGTCCCTTATGCTTCGGCTGCAGGATCTATTATGTATGCGGTGAAAAGCACAAGCCAGATGTGGCGTTTGCTCAAAACTTAACCAGTCGATATCAGCAGAATCCAGGTGAAGCTCACTGGACTGTTGTTAAGAATATTCTTAAGTACCTTAGGGCAACTAAAGATATGTTCTTAGTTTATGGGGGAAATCCAAATGCAGAACTTGATGTTACAGGTTACTGCGATGCTTCTTGGAAAGGTGATAAGGATGATACGAAGTCTCAGACGGGTTATGTCTTTGTCATTAATGGAGGAGCTGTGGATTGGAAGAGCGGGAAGCAGAGTACATTAGCGATGTCTGCAACAGAAAGTGAGTACATAGCTGCTTTAGAAGCTGCAATGGAAGCAGTCTGGATTAGGAAGTTCGTTTCGGGGCTTGGAGTTATGCCATCGATCCAACGACCTATAAAAATGTATTGCGACAACTCAGCTGCAATCACATTTGCCAATGAACCTGGAATCATGAAGGGCACCAGACATTTCCCGATTAAATATCACTATGTGCGAGAGCAAGTGGATATTGGAGAAATCGAATTACTCAAAGTTCACACAGATGATAACTTAGCAGATCAATTGACGAAAGCTCTACCTGGCATTAAGCTTTATAAGCTAGCTGAAGGAATAGGTCTTCGTAAGGCTGAAAGTTTCATGCCCATTTGTGATTAGTATTTGGATAAAGGATGTAATGTACAATTATTAATTTTAATGAAATAAAATATTTGTTTATGTTTATTTTCATTGTCTTAATAATATATCCTGTTTTTTGCATGTTTATATCCACGAATAATTTTATTATTCTAAAATTGTCCGTTGTTGGTTAATGATATGGGAATATCATTAAAAATAAGACAAATCTGGGTATTGGTTAGAATATACTTGAAAGTATATTGATGCGTAGTCACCAATTTCACATGATATTCAATGAATTGAATATAGGACTTATCCCAACTACATGATTTTACTTATATATAAGTAATTCATGAAATAGTTATCCTCAGACTTGAGATACCAGATAAGAGTCATGGATGTAGTGCATTTTTGTAAAACAATCTACCGCTAAACGTAACTGGTAGTTATAAGGATTGTTTTCAGGAGTGTTGCAAAGTCCATGGGTTAGTCTTGTAGTCAAGATAGAATTTGTTCCTTCAAATTTGTTTTGAAATTTAATGCTGCTGGGCCACTCGTAGGATTGACAAAATGTTTGCGTGGCCACGCCCAAAGTCTATCTGGAATACGTTCAGATGTTTTGGTAATTTTGTTCAATCATTAACAAATGAGAAACTGAAATTTAATAAAGAATGATTTGAACTCATGTCTTTATTAATATAGTATTAGAAACAAAAGAATAATAATGATGATGAATCATTAAAGGTTTTCCAGGAAACCTAGCTCGAGTCGTACTAGGGGCATTGGAGTGTTGCAAGACGCCAACTAATGTCATTTATTAATAGATATCCAAGTGGGAGCTGTTAAATTATGGATAAATATTAATACGTTATATGTCTAGTATCGAACCCGAGACCTCTGGATTGCACACATTACAAACAAGAATGAAAGTATAATAATTATATTAATTGTTATGTATATAATTATTTAAACACTTAAAGGACTTAACGGTCGTTAGTTATTAACCGTACAGACTAACTATCGTTAAACGCAAAAGAAAAGGACTAGGATGTAAATAGGAGCCAAGAAGGATCCGGAATCCCTCTTGGACTCCTATGGCCGGTCGAATGGGGCAAGGGGAAACCCAAACCCATTCCAACTTATCCTCCAAGTTACATCTACTATATATACAAGGCCAAGGGTCATTCATTCACACCTCTTGTGCATTTAACCTAAAGCTTTGTTTTCTTTTCTTTTTCCTTCTTGAAACCGATCGGCAAACAACCCCTCCTCAGGGTTATTGTTGATTTTGTTTTTCCAAACAAAAGTGTTTTTAAGATCTTGCAATCTCTTTTATTCGTTACTAGTTTGTGTGTACAAGAACGGGGTAATAACTCACTATAGTTATTATCAAGAGATCGATAAACAAAAAGGTAAGGGGTTTATCATAGATCTAATAAAACCCTAATTAGGGTTCTTCAATTGTTCAAGAATCAAGATTGCATACGGTACGCTCTCTTTTATGTTTTAGTTAATAATTATGTGTTATACTAGATCCTTAGCTTCCGCATATGTGCTACTTGATATTAGTATTAATATATGATAGTCATGGTATTAAAATTCTAACAGAAACATCACTAATTAGTTCACTTTGTAAGATTGAAAATGGCTTTGAAGCTTGCCCTTTCTCAAGGAAATTTATAAGAAAAAAATATATCAATGTTTATTTTAAAACATGAATAATGTTGGGCTCGATGCTTTGATCAAAACACCAAAGGTGGTGGTACCTTGTGTCTCTAGCCTATGCCACGCTTATAGTCTATAAATCATGATCGTTTGAAATTTTTCAATGCATTTTCATTGTTACATGTAAAAGGCGATCAATTGAATAATTTATTCCTAGGTTAAATCATCCACTAAGGGTCTTATGGTAATTAAGTTGATACCACCCTGTCAAAACACCATTTTTCAAACACAATCAAGGGATTTCCACCCTTTTTCAAAAGTGAAAGTGAAGTGATCAGAAAATGTGCCAAAAGCTCAAGACCCCCTTATATAACCATCTCATGATACCTTTCTTCATTAGCTTTTACATCTAAAATAAAGAACAAAAAAACATTTGAGTTTTAAACCAGTAAACCCTCTCAATATCTACCACCCTCCACAACAAACATGGCAATGAGCAACAATGTCATTGGAGGCATCAACTTCGTGGCCATGTTGCTCTCCATCCCAATCATTGGAGCCGGGATCTGGCTAGCAAGCGAGGACGATAATGCTTGTGTTCAAATCCTACAATGGCCCGTTATAGTTCTAGGTGTCTTGATCTTGGTTGTAGCCATAGCTGGCTTCATTGGAGGGTTTTGGCGAGTTTCGTGGCTTCTTGTATTCTATCTTATTTCCATGCTTATACTAATCATCTTGCTAGCTTGTTTAGTGGTTTTTGTGTACATGGTTACTATGAGGGGCTCTGGTCATCCTGAGCCGAGCCGGGCTTTCTTAGAATACCGGCTTGATGATTACTCAGGATTTTTACGCCGACGAGTTAGAAGCAATTATAAATGGGATAAAATAAGAACTTGTTTAAGTTCTACAAGTTTATGTGCTGAATTAAACCAAACCTATCGCATGGCTCAAGATTTCTTCAATGCACACATTACACCATTACAGGTTTGTATTAAACTTTTTATCTGTTTTTGTTTTCATTATTACTTCCATTTTTTGACTTCATATTTTAGAGAATTTTCTTTTTAACTTTTATCATATTATAGATGCCACTCCCTTTGATTCATAATAACCAATACAGGGATGATTTTGGTATGTATGGTACAACTTTAAATTGTTGCATAATTACAATATTAGGCGTGTGAGTAATATGGACAATGAAAATTTATTGGTTTTGCCACAAATGTTTTTCAAATTGTTTGGTAATTAACAATGAGCATCATTTAATTAACTTTAGAATATCAGAACCAATCACTGTATTATATTGTTTTTAACCTTTATTTTAACACTTTAAAGGCTTATAAACTTAATTATTTGCTTCTTTAATTTCAACCAAATTTAATTGTACTATCGTTTTAATGTAACACTATAATTTCCTCTTGACTATCGAAAATATCCTAGATTTATTATTGTTAAGATATGTTCAGTATTAGCTTATAATATACTGATCAGTGGAATATGGTATGTGTGTTAATTAAGCATGAAAGGTGTAATGACCAACGAGATAGAAAAGGGGACATGAAAACATGACACGAATAAGTGAAAGCTGGTTTTCGTGAGAATATGTACGTAAGGAAAAGTTGAGAGGCAAATATTCTAACATAACCATGTTGTAGTGCATATCTTTATTCCCCTAAATATATTCTAATAACATTTTTATCTCGATCTTTAATGACAGTCAGGATGTTGTAAACCTCCAACGCAGTGCGGGTATACTTTTGTAAACCCGACATATTGGATAAGTCCAATCAACAATGCAGCTGATATGGATTGCCTAAACTGGAGCAATGAGCAAACCGAGCTTTGTTATGGTTGTGATTCATGCAAGGCCGGGTTGCTTGAGAATCTGAAGAAGGAATGGAGGATGGCTAATATAATTTTGATCATAACCCTTGTAGCTTTAATATGTGTTTATTTGATCGGGTGTTGTGCATTTCGCAATGCGAAAACAGAAGATCTCTTTCGCAAGTATAAGCAAGGCTACACGTAATTATCTTGCTGATCAATGCAAGAAGGTTTGTATGTAACTTGTTGATCAAGGGGGAAAGGTTGTTATGCCTAACTTGCGGATACCTTGTGCGATATTATGATTGCATTCAGCGTGAATTAGTAGTGAAAATGAGGTTTGGATTAATTGAAAATGAACTTTGTTCAACTGAATTCGTGTTGGTTTTTTATCGGAAATGATCAAATATGTAGTGATAGTAATATAGTTATGCCTAAGTTAGTGATATAAAATTGAAATATGCATAAGGTAACATATTCTATGGTAACGATATCACTACTCTCCAATCTTATATCAAAACAAATGCAAATAGAAAACAACTTTTGGAAATAAAGACTTATTAATTTACTGTAAAACTCGTGCATGGTTATAGAATACAAATTTTGGACCAAAATGAGGATACTCGATGTTCTATAATTATTACGTATTCATATGTGAATACAATTAATGACAGAAAACATTAGTTCGTAAATTATGGATTGGTGCATCGGGTTAAGCGTCCTGATTGAGGGTAAAAGAAAGGAATAAAAGTGAAACAAGAAAGTATAAAGTAACGTGATTATAGGAGCACACCGAAAGTAACATTCACTCATATAATAATATTTTGGCATGCCTCTAAAATAAATAGATTTTAAGTTTTCTAAAATCAAACCCCGCATCAAAAGTTAGGTTTGGTTTTCGTTTTTTCCGGTTCGAAATTTCGGTATTTTCAGTTTTTGAATATCCGAAATTTGAGTTGATAGTTTATGTTAGACCTATTATTGTAACTAAGTTCTACAATATGAAACCACCTTTTTTGCCATTTTCTGACTCTCAATCATGGGAAACATAATCCCTTAAGGTCAAATATCAAGTGCTTTTTTAACCCACATTGGTGCAGGATCAGATGTTTGAATAAGGGTAGGAGTATTTCAGCCGCAAGAGCGAGTAAACATGCCAAAGCATCAGGTATCCCGCCTGGACCATGTTCCAATTCCACAACAACATAAGAAAGACCAGCAATCTTAGCAAATGTTGGTGAATTTAACAATAGAAAAAGTCCATATAAAGTTTCCCCATTTTTTAGTCTTGACTTTAGGGTTTGCGGGGTGTTTGGTGTGGTGTCTAGGATGTCTAAGATTTTGGATTTGATTAGTGTTTTGTAGGGTTTGGTTAAAAAGGTTAAAGATTGAAACTTGTGGGATTTGGTATGAGGATTAGGGTATTTTTAGGGTTTTAGGTTGGAGTGATGAAGTGTTTAGGTATTTTTAGGGTTTTAGGTTGGAGTGATGAAGTTCGGGAGTTGTTTAGAGTATGTGGCGAATTGCACATGCTATCGTACAATTTACTAGGGGTGAGCATGGGGCGGTTTCGGCAGTTTTTTTCTCTAAAATCAAACCTAGCATAAAAAGTTCAGTTTGGTTTTTTGTTTTTTGCGGTTCGGTTTTTGGTTTTTTCGGTTTTCAGATAACCAAAATTTGAGTTTATGGTTTTATGTTAGACCTATTGTTTTAGCTAAGTTATATAATTTCGGATATCCGAAATTTCGAATAACAGTTTTATATATCCGAATATCTAAATATTTATAAGTTTTTGAAAACTTTTATATGAGTTTCAAAACAGAAAATTCATAAAACCCAACATTTTAATAAATTTTGATCAATTTTTCGGATATCCGAATATTCCAATATTTTTTGAACACCCAAAACCTAAATCAAGAAATCCTATAATGTAAGTTGAATATTTTGTTATAAAATAATAATATTGCATAACATGTATATAAAGATGAGATGTGCGAACATATATGAAATAAATAAATAAATAAATAAATAAATAAATAAATAAAAACTAAGTTTACGAATTTATTATAGAGTTAACTAAATAAACATCATTACAAATACATAATCTGTTAGTTTTTAGACTTCGTTGATTACTTGTATCAAACTAATACGTATATATTTCTTAGTAGTTTTATGAATATCAGTATGTGGCGGGTCGATTTTTTCGATTTGGGTGTTCATATAAAACCAAAAAAAAAAACCAAAACTTTCGGTTTTTTTTAAAAACCAAAAGTGCACCATCGGTTTTAGAATTGGTTCGGTTTTATTTTGGCGGTTTTTTTGGTTGTTTGGGTTTTGGTTCGGTTTTTCGATTTTATTGCTCTCCCATACTACTAGTTACTCCTTTTGTTCTAAATTTATTTTTTATTGAAAAAAAACACACTAAGTAAAAAAAATATTATTACTGCTTTGATTTTTGTAATACACATTAAAAAACAGTTTTACCCATTGACCATTAGTTAATTATTTCGTTTAACTTTGTAAATGCTACTTTTGATTAGAGGTAGTAAGGTAAACTTAAACAATTTCAAGTTCTATATTTAGACAAAGAAAATTAATTGGGACAATTCAAAAAGAAAATGTGGACAATAATATTTTGCGAAAATTGCTTTTACGTGGTCCTGATATGTTTATGGATAATCTTTTATATAATAAAAGAATTACATCATTTCGGAGTTTTTTTGATTAAAATAAACATACGCGATTGTACTTATACGACTCCTGTAATTATTATTTAAAGTTTATATATGGATATCCGGGAAAACATTTTTAAAAAACTTTACGGAGTATATTTTAACTTCATCAATGCTCATTATGTGCTACTAAACTCGCACATTTTGTACAACATGATATCAATAGTTAAAGTTAAACAACAACTAAAATAAGTTAAATCTTTCATCCAATAAAATTTTTACAAAATATTAATTGATATTAATACATAATGAAAAACTCATGCATACTTATTAGTTGTACTTATATCACAATTTTCACAGTTAAATTCTTATATGTCCATATAGTAAACAAAAATTTTAAAATAAATTTGATTTATGTGTAAACTCATGTGATCAAAGAACCTTTGACCCAATAACATTATGAGGAGACACGCTCAAGAATACAATACAAGGTCGATGCTACGATTATATTTATAATTTCTGCTAACTATTTTTCTTACTTTCGCACATGTTGATGCTCTAACTTTTTAACATATACATAAGATTATCTGTTTTTAACGATAATACTATATAATTAAATTTTTCTGGAAAAACCCCGTGCGTGCACGGGTATTATAACTAGTTAGAATACTATGAGAAATACAAATGTGCTAGTACCTGCAATGTTTAAATTAACTGCATTTATTAACTCTTATGTTCAACCTAAAATTCAAAATTCTCAGAATCATAGATCTAGGCAGTAAAACTATCAAATCCAGCAAACTATAAAACATGATAAAGTTGTTAATTCAACTAATTCTAATATATTTTCTACCACAGATTTAGAAACATCACGTAGTGTTGGGAGATTAGAAGCTACGTCACGTAGTGTTGGGAGATTAGAAGCTAAAAGCCCCTCTCGGAAGACTAAAGCATCTCACACTCAAAACCTGGTAGAAAAACGTCAAGTTAAGAAACGCTTTATACGCAAAGACGAATAATTATATTAATATTGAATATTGCAACTTTCATCTTTTGAATGTAGAAAGTTAACTCATGTGTTCCGCGAGTAATCATCAACAATGATAGCATGTATCGTTTCTCATTAATTCATGAGTTAAAAATCTACCTCTACATGAACTCAATTAGTGCAAACTTGTTTATTTTCAAATTGTTTGCATGACCACTTTATTAATTTAATGTTTGATTAATTCTGTGAAAAGCGCAAATCATAAAACAAACATACGATGAAAACTCTATAAATTATTAATACTCATTGGATCATCTAAATTTATTAATTCAATATTAGTTTATCTTTGATTAAATGACTCAAAGATTATTATGTTAAAAGGTTATTTTTAATTAACGTGTATAAATTTATATCGAGTCTCTTCTGTAAGTAGGTTTAAACAAACAAATTCGAACGATAAAAATTAATCATAATTCGTGCTAAAATGAATCGAATAGTTCAACATCAGCATCCTCAAAATGTTTTGTGTTTTAACTTTCGTCCTTTTGGGTATTAGTTACTAATAAAAGATTGGGCCTATCTAAGCCAGTCAAAAAAGGAGCCTTATCACTTTATCAGTGACAACACAGTATCACGCCTCCAAACACATGTTAGCCCATTGGGTAAAATAACTTATAGGAATAATATCTTAAGATGGTCTTCGACGTCGCTAAAGCTTGTTGCTGATAGAGATTTGTGCTTCATATAAAGCTTGTTGTTGTTAAAGTTTAATGCAATACTGATTTAATAAGAGATAAATAATTTAATAATACCAAAAAATAACTAACTTTTGTATCATAAACGAGCTGGTTGTACCCGCCGCGTTGCGGCGGGGTATTGCCATTATTTTTTCGTGTTTACACGGGAATCAAGTTTTGAATAAATGGGCAGTTCGTTATTTGGTGGTCACTTTTATTGTAGCTTCTGTTGTAACGTTTGCGGGAGCCTATTCTATAAATGTATGGGTAATGCTGTTGATGGTCGTGATTTGTGGCGCTATGTAGTGTTTTCATATTTTTGGGAGATTCCTGGTTGACACCCGTTTGGTCTTTATATATCTGCGCCATAACATTCAGACTATCTTAAACGTAGCCGTTATATTGATAAGAGCCTGTGGCATACAAAACTATGCAGATGTTCCTGCATTTGTCACAGCATTTTTAAGCTGTGGGATACAAAAGCGTGCAGTTGCTTTTTCTAGTATGCAATCTGCGTTTGCCAAGGTGCTTGCACGTGAGATACACCTACTTGACCATAGCCTAGTTTTACATACTGTACATACTACGGAGTTCTTTTGTCACAGTTTATATTACATAATTTACATTGGTTTTGTGTTCAGTGACTTGGGCATACCTTGGATACAGTTGTGTTAGTCGAGTTTCTGTTTCTTGTCAGCGTGTGCAGAGGATTCCTCTGTAGCTTTATCAATGGCCCTTGCACCTTGTGCATCCAAGCTGATGCCTTCTTCATTTAGTGACTGCGCCCTTCTTTCTGCTGGTTGCGTTTCAGCAATGGCCGGGTCTGTTGGTTCAGCAGTTTCAGGCAAAGGTGTTGGGCCACCTGTGGGGTGCTCTGCTATTATGGGCGCCTGTGTTGGGCTTGTAGATGGGCTGAGCATGGCCGGTTCCACTGTTGCGGCTGCTTGTGATGCTGGTGAATTTTCAATGTCCGTTGATGCAACATTCGTTTCGGTTTCTGGAAACAGTTGCCTCTGAACTGTTGTTGAGCGAATTTCGACAGTGTCTCTGGCTCTTTCTACAGGTTCGTCCGTCAGTGGTGGGGGGGTCAAGCTACTTGAAGGTAACTCTGTTGCTGCAGGGGTTTGGCTTGGACTTTCAGTTGAGGTGCTTGCACCTATGTCTGTGACAATTGGTGTACGCATTTGGCTTTCTGTGGCTGCAGTTAGTGGAGGTTCTTCTGTCTGTTCAGTTGCCTCTGGCAGTGGTGGTAACGGCACATCCTCTGCACCTTCCAAGATAAATCGTGGGAACCCTCTGCGACTGCCTCTCGCAAGACGCAAATGAAATACATGGGTTGTGTTTTGCAGATCCTGTATGATATCTGGGATGACATATGGGTCCGGGTCTGGTATGTAGCTAAGCAGTTCTGTCACGTTTGAAAGAAGTAGCGAATCAGCCTCTGGACTAAAGCACGTGACAGGCACGTTGCCTGTGCCATCTGCCAATATCATCTTGAAACAATAGCTGTCGCGTAGGAATTGGCAAGTTAGTTTGCTAGTTTTATCGCTAGTATGCACGTTGTGTAAAAATGTCTATTCACCTATTTTTTGACAGTGCATTCGCGTACCTGTAGTTTGGTATTGGTCGAATACCAGGTTGTTGGCAGTGGCGATGTGACATCTCGTCAGCGATCTTGTTTCCACATGTCCTGCAGCGATTGATGTACCAACCCATTTGCTGGTCAATGTTCAGAATAACCGCCTCAACGCTAAAACGTTGCTGCAAAATTAGTCATAACAATTGTTATATAAATAATTTTGTGACTATATTTTGAGAGGTGGTTATAATACTCTCACCACCACGCTTTCAGGCCCGGCCTGCATCAATTCGTTTAACTGCGATAAATGCCGTGCACCCGGTTGTTCCAATTGGTGAGTGCCAGGAACAGGTATTTGCAATGGTGGTATTGGAAGCATCATGTCAGTGTACCTGTTGTGTTTGGCATGAGTGTTTGTTTAGAATCTTTCCTGCATTTTTTTCAAAAAGTGAGTTTCTGAGACTTACATTTGTCGGATCCGCTCTGCTTCCTCTATGTTGGGGTTCAGATAGTAGTGAGTGGCTGGAGTAGCCGATAACTGGAGGCCTCCTGTTCAGATGAAATTCTGTCAGTACAAAGAATTTAAAAATTTATTTTTCTTTTTGTTATGTCACTTGTGCATGTACCTCCAAATCTTCTTGCCCAGCACGAACTCACTGCTATGATGACTGGCCGGCTAAGTTCACTTAGTAGTTGGAGTGGGAAGTCCATTGCCATTTCATTCCAGATAGTGAAAGTTAAGACATTACCACTGTACAAATATTAGTACCTATCAGTATGATGAATTTATTTTATAGATCTGAGAATGTATAATGCGACATACTTTAGGTTTTGCACATCTATGTTTCGACGCAAGACTCGGTTCGTAGTAGGGTCTCCGAATTCTCTGATTTGACCAATGTCTCTTATTATCCCGATATAATCTGTCAAAAGGCAACAGAAATAGATAACACCTGTAATGCATAAATCTTTGCTTATATTATACGCTATACCTGTGAGTGTATAGTCTCGAGTGTCTGCTCTTTGACCAATTTCGTTATATGCTATGAAGTTAAAATAATGTTCCGGAAATCCCTGGTCTTCTATAGGAGTGACTTGCGTGTAGCGGCCAAACAGCAGTGTTATAGGGTTATTCAAAGTACGTTGCCAGTTATCGGTTCTTTTGAAGCCAAACCGTTCAATTTTATAACATCCTCCGACCTGCAACCTGCCTTCAAACAGCCGCATGTCCCATAGCTGGACATTAGCCTGTATCGCCGAACCCTGAGAAGACAAACATGAAAATCTGTTAGCACAATTTCTAGGAGTGGGTAGCACCTGCAGTTGATAATGTCTTAGCAATGTATTAAGCTACAAACCTTCCTATCCAAAAGGATGTAGCATAACCCCGTAGGATTAGGGTCAGGAACATTTTTGGAAGTCCATCTTCGATATGCTCTAACCTCTATTGGTTTGTCTAGGTCCGTAGGTTTTATATCCATCAGGTCTAATTCTTCTTGCTCCACTGCGGGCGCCTTTCCTTTTTCTGCTGACCTTTGCAACGCCTGTTCTTCGGCCTGTGTGGCATCTGATGTACCTGTCGAAACGACTGCTTGCTTGCCTTTTTCAGCCATTTGTCTGAAAAAATTAGTACAAACAATTGTCAAACACAAGTATTTATGATAAAGGTGTCATAATACCTTTCGTCTCCTTACATAGCAGATAAGCACAGTATTTATAGGGCTAGTGTTACCACGCTGGTGAGCAACAAAGGTAAGTGGACATACAAACTAACATAGCAGAAATATTCTATGACCATAAATAACATTTGCAGGCAATGAGAGAAAAAGGTAAACAGACACACAAACGAACACAGCAATAATATTTCTTGAACATAAACAACGTTTATAAAGTAAAACGATTAAACTAAAACCGAAAGGAACCTGTGACGCAACAATTTTGTTTAAAAAGTCTTTATAGACAATATTTTTGGTGGTGTTTGCCGGTTGGTTTGGCTGATTTGCAATGACCAATCGCAGGCCTTCAGGAGAGGTAGCTCTTGATAGCGCCACATACAATTGACCGTGCCCGAATATTGGCTCCGGCAAGTACACGCCAATTTTTTTCAGCGACTGGCCTTGACTCTTATTTATAGTCATTGCATAACAAACCTTCGCAGGAAACTGCCTCCTTTTGAAAATAAATGGCACTTTATCGTCGTTGGCGCTTAGCACAATCCTAGGTATAAAAACTTTCTGAGACATCCGGGTGCCTGTTATAATCTTTGCTTCAATGACTTTTGTTAGTAGTTGAGTAACGATCATTCTCGTGCCATTGCATAAACCACCGATCAAGTTAAGGTTCCTCAGCAACATTATGGGACAGCCGATTTTTAGTTCCAAAGTGTGCGGTGGAAGCCCGGGGAAAGTAAGCGTATTCAGGTATTCCATAGGATACAAAACTTCTGTTGCACCGCCATCATTTCCTCGTGGTATCGCTTGGTCAATGCTATTGTAAAACCGACTCACGCCTTCGACCTTTTCCATAACCTGCGCATTGATACTGTCGGCCGTCTCATTTTTTGGACATACAATCGCTTTGTCTTGTAGGGTCTCTGCGCTTGGCTGATGGAGTGTCGTGGGATCGTATATAAAGTTTATGAGTCGCCATCGGCCTTCATCGGTCGGTGGGAAGCAGTATTGCTCTGGAATCTGAAGCCAAGAGGTGTTGTCAGGATCATGGACATCCGGTGAACCGACAGCGCCGTTACCAATGTCAAGTAACCATGTAGAAAATGCAGTGACTCGTTGTTGTTGTCCAGTAGCCATTGGGGTTAGCTGCGTACGCATGTTCTCATGGAGGAAAAAAACTTTGAAGCGTGGCCAAAGGTAAGATTCAGAGACTGACGATGCAATTATATCGGCTTTGGTGCCCTTTTTCTTGACAGGTAATGTCTGTCTAAAATCACCTCCAAGCATAATTGAACGGTTTCCAAAAACAGTGTTCGGAGTATTGAATATGTCTCTAAGAGTTCGGTCCAATGCCTCGAAACACCGCCGGTCATTCATGGGCGCCTCATCCCATATGATGAGATCTGTCTGTCTTAGTAAATCAGCTGTTTGAGAACCTTTTTTGAAACTGCAAACCGACTCATCTGTCAACTGAAGTGGCAGCTTAAACCTAGAATGCGCTGTTCTCCCGGATGGCAAAAGGAGCGATGCAATGCCGGACGATGCAACCGCAAGCACAATCTTTCCTTCTGACCTTAAAGTTGTAATAATTGTTTTCCAGAGAAATGTCTTTCCTGTCCCCCCGTGACCGTACACGAAAATAACCTCCTGCGTTTGATTCATTACAGACTGCATAATCATCTCGAATATGCGCCGTTGTTCCGAGTTAAGTTTAGGTATAAGTATATTGCTTTCTCTTGCTAGTTCCTCTCGATCGTAGCTTTTTTCTTCCATTATACTTCTGTTCCGCAGGATTCTAAGGAGATCTTCTGGAGGTAAAGGTATTCCGAATTCTGAAAGCGACCTACCATGCTGATCCAATGCCGCTTGTAACTCATACAGTATTCCTCCTTTCAGTAATTGCTCGTCTATGTGTGAAAAACGAAATGCGTGAATACCTGACAACAGTCTTGGAATGTCATCCGACATTTCTTGCCAAAAAGAATTCCACAAATTGACAGGTTCTGCCACGCTGCCAAAAACTAATATCTGCACAAAAAGTGCTCGCAACTCTGAAGCCGACGCAGTCGCAGCAGCCTCTTGAAGTGCAATAAACCATTCGCCATCGTTCTCTAGCAAACCAAGAGCCTCTGCAGCAGCTCTATTCGTTGGGTAAGTATGATTGTTGACGGTACGAATACTTGGAAAAGAGGTGCAACCTTTCTGATGACATAACAACAGTCGTTGATAAAACAGATCACCAGAACTTGGATGCACATAAGTGAGTCTACCAATAGATGGTTTGTTTGTGTTTCTTCTCGGGAACCACTGTTTATCCTTCTTTGACCAAACAAACTCGGATGGAAACTGTAAATAAGTTAAATGGCGTCCAACGGTATACCATCTATTGAACTCTAGCCATTCGGTTAGCGTAGTCCTGCGTGCCCCTGGATTATCTATTACTGATTGTAAAGTCTGTCCGCTCCTAAATGTCACGTGCTGCATGTTTTCTGAATGGACCGACAATATCTGAACCGCTGGGTCACGACTATGGATATCAAACCCAAGGATGCGCCAGCATGCCTCGTGTGGTCCAATGTATCGACAATCAAGGAAGTTTTTGATTTCATCCACCACCGTTACCGGTGTGGGGTCGGTTGAACTGGAAGCTGCATCTGAAGCGGTTGCTTGAGCCAGTGCACCAGCAGATCTCGTTATCCTTGCAACAATTCTATCCGTACCTTTAGATATGTATTTAAACAAATATTTTATTAGCATCGTCCAGCCACAACATTCGACGTTTATATGAGCATAAAATGCCATAGAGAGGGTTCGATTATACGGGACGACGTACCCGTTGTCCAACCTAGTACCATGCCGACTACTCAGAAACTGTACATCCCGTCTTCTGTAGTGCACGTACCCTGCTTCGTCAATGTATGTTTCTGGGCAGTAGTCTTTCGGAAAAAATTTCTTGCACGATGTCCTCCCTCGCATACATGCCGCTGCCGGAAACTCAGGGCCACATGGGCCATGGATCATAAACTCCGATACTACTCTAAAACCCTCTGGATCTTCTACCTCGTTGGGAAGCTCAGCGGAAACATATCTGTCCACATCTGCGGCCGTAGTGATCCGTGAGTTTCTGTCGTTCCATAAGAGTATATGGCAGTGAGGTAAACCCCTCTTCTGGAACTCTACTGTGTATAAGACTGCGCATAAAATATGTATTAACAACAAATATGATATACTATCCGAAAGCGAAAGACAAAACTGAACATAAAAGTAGCAAGGAAATGACTTATGCCAAAATGTTGTGCAAGTAATTATTGGTAACTTGTTCAGTGACAATTCATTACCTGCAATTATATTTCCGAAAGGTCGCCTGTCTCTCACAAATCTTATTAGATCATGGATCTTCCGCTCAAAAACTCTATCCACGACGTCTGGCCTATCAGCAGTTGTCAGGTGTGGAAAGGCCTCCATGTACTTATCGATTTCCGGCCATCGCACATTACATGTAAATGTCACAAAAAAAGAAGGGTTCCCATGTACCCTGCAAATGGCCAATGCGTCCAGATAGTGACTATACATGTATCTCGGACCGCCTGTGAATGACGCTGGCAGAATTATCCTTGACCCAACGTCCGAACCATCGCGATCGCCCCTCGCAACAGCATCATAAAGACCGGCTAAATATTCTCCTCTAATATCTGATTGCTTTTCCCGAATAAAATCCATCCTGTTCTGTTCGATGCAACAGTACGCCATTACCACGTATTGCTGGAACAAACGACCGCCTCTCGTCAAAAGATTGTACCTATCTAGCCTATCATGTATCATGTATGCGTAATACGCATTCATTGTAACCCTTTTGTCCTCGTCTCTGTCGGTGCTATCAGTATCAATAAGCTTTAGGTCGGTGTGGTAACCTTGCTCCCCATAGATGAAAAGCAACGGTAACTGGAATGACATGTAACACGGATGGAGTTTGTTTATCCGCTGTGGTTCTCCCGAATGTGTTTCAATGACTATATCAAATTCCGATTCACTCTCCGGGCCATCTTCAAAGACTATAGCACCTATGCAATCTGCTGTTGGAAGCTCATACTGCGCGGATCCAACTACACTAAATAGCCTCACCTTGAACTCCGGTACATCAGCCTCACGAAGCTTATCCCTTGCTGTCCTGAACAACTGCACCAATGCATTGTGCTCATCCAATACTTGGATTAGCCCTTCTACGACATCACGCCTTAGCCGTGGTTCTGGACCATCTCTAAAGTGACCCAACCTGTTATCAACCTCGTGGTCCGTATCGTAAATATAAAGCTGTAAAAACCTTGGGTCGTTCCCTTGATCTGGGCATAACTTTCCAATCTGATGGTACGGCTGCCCCGATACTTTGAAAACGTACGGCCCTCTACCTACATTGACCGAGTCATCAATATTTGCACCCAAAGACGTCATCGCAAACATTTGATTGTACGCGCGGATGTTGCTCATAAAATGATTATCCGAGAAAAGCTGCTTAATATACTCAGGGTACTGACGTGGCGTGAACAGACGAACCTTCCCCGCATGACAACAGCGGTTGTATAACGGACCCGTCCTCCGTGTAGAGGTACTAAGCCTTTCTTCGAACCAGAATTGGGCATGACAACGTGCACACACACAGGCACAAGATCCAAAAGCTCTGTACTCCGCTGGAGGACCTAAAAAACGAAAGAAAATTATAAGAATAAACACTGACTGTCATATAACGAAGCAATAAAAATGGCCATTTAACCGACCTAGGCGTGCCGATGCATTAGTACGAATAGGAGACCGAGCAACAGATGGACCAGCATTCTGTTGTCTACTCCGCCTGCGTCGCGGGTTGCGCCTACTGTTTGATGGACCCCCAAAATCGGAAACACCTACAAGCCAAACACCGTGCCATAAACAATATAAACACAATGCAACAACTAACATTTTCAGCCAAACGTTACAGTCATCCAAAAATGACAACACAAAACAGGTTAGGTAAATACAATGACGTATGGGATCTGTGATAAACAAATGGAAAGGAAAACTAACGTCAATTTCTAACCTTCCATGGGAGTCACAAACGAAGTCGTTCCACTGTTCTGAGACGTAGTTGGCACATTAGGTGAGCACGAAAAGGCAGCACTGTCAGGCACCTGTTGAGCAGCGCTGGGCGGCTGAAACCGTTGTGCCTGCCCTTCAGTATCATTACTACAACCAACGTGCCCTGCCAAGAAACATGTAAACGTTTACAGCTGGTTGGCAACTGATGCAAATACATGAAAGGAAAAACCTTTTGCATGACTTATTGATATGGCTCCACAACCAATAACACACACTAACCAGAATCGTCAGGCACAGTAGGCTGAGACACGTTTGGAACGAACCCGTCAAATGAATCCACCGAACTGTTTTCAGAATGAACACGTCTCCTCCGTGTTGGCCGTTCATCAGCTGATACTGCCAGGCCACGAAAATCTAGTAAACACCGTACATAAGTTAACAGCCAAAAGAACAGGCAATGACAGTTATTAAAAAGGCCAACACACTAATATAACGTAATCGTACCTTCCATTGCCCTTTTTCCTTTATCACGGCCAGTTTGACCCAACGTCGGTCCGGTCTCAGACGACACACGAACATTAGGACTGACAGGTAAAGTAACGGTCGTTTCAGGACCATCCACTCTCGTAGCACGACGGACACTACCAGTCGTAAAATCCAATATCAATGGACCACCTCCGAAACCTGTAAACGGCAAAAGACCATCTATAAAACCAAGCTATAGCATAAGTAATATAAAACCGAAAACGCTAAAAGGAAAAACATGCACAGTTACCTTGAGGAAAAAAAGATGCAGAAGGCTGCTCATGGGCCACTCCAGCCCCCAAACGTGTCTCAAATAGGCAATCCTGCACGGCAAGCAACCAACCATGTCAACACCTATGTTATAAAAAAAGTACATAAACTTTTTTTCGCTAGAGAATGACAGCCACCAGCAAGTAATCACCAATATATTAAACGCACACCGCGGAAAACATACTTGCCCCACTATGGTTGCAGCTCCTGGACATGTCACCTGTACTCCAGGCATAAGAAAACCGCACTGGGCTGAAAGAAACGAAACCAACAAAGGGTTAGAAGGCACTTAGCCACAAACTAAAAGCATAAGTTAATCTAAGACAACGAACAATAACTAACCAAGGTCCTTGTCAGGCACGGCAGTCACGACATCTAACCTTTTTGCATTAGGCGCACCGCACACATTAAAATCCTCACAAAGCTTTCTTTTCAAACATACATGGCCACAGCTGTCGTCCGTCCCTGAGCCCAACGACATTGATACCGTAACACCATTTGGGCCAACAGTCGCAAACTGGGAAGAAAGGTTCTCACCACCAATGCCACATACA
>LBNU01024997.1:175620-187564 GCA_014162995.1 Artemisia annua | reverse complement strand
TTTTTTTTTTTTTTTTTTTTTTTTTTTTTTTTTTTTTTTTTTTTTTTTTTTTTTTTTTTTTTTTTTTTTTTGCAATTGTTACCTTAATTATATGAGAGGTGATTTGCACATTCTTTTTTTTTTTTTGCACACTCAAAGTACAAATAATCAAAGCAAGATGTCAATATAGTACAACTGCCTGATGGCGGTAATTAGAGTGTACCTATCAAAATAAAATTCTGCAAATCAATTCTCTAATTATATATTTCTTATTATATAATACTTGATAAAAAGTATAACAATGAAAATACATTTAAAACACAATCCATTTATATATTTTGCATCAAATATTATATAACACGAAAAAATAATTAAGGTAAAAGTTGCAAAAAAAAAAAGAGTCAAAATAAACTTAAATTTTGGAACGGAGGTAGTAATCATTAAATTGTTCGTGAGGGAGTTTACAAGCAATTAACGACTTCATATTGGCATAGTTACTATGATCGTCCAACAAAATTCAAAAGTAATACTCTCTCAGTCCAAAATGAGTGTTCACAAACAAAAAATGGGCAAATTATGATATGTGTAATTAATGCTAGTTGTGATTGATAAAAATTCATTTTTACCATCATAGTTAATATAGAAATTAAAATTGAGTTAATACATGTATTGATTATATGAGTAAAATTGGAAAACCTGTAATATATTTTATCCACACATAGAAAGTGGACACTTTTGTGAAATAAATATAAATAGTAAGATTAACTCTTTTTTGAGACGGGCGGAGTACTCAATCAGCAATTTGAGTTATTACAAAACTATACAGCACACATCTTTATATAATAAAAGAATTACATCATTTCGGAGTTTTTTTGACAGAACAATCTTAGTGAAAAAAAATTGGACCAATAGGAATCCTCGATTTTGACACATAGGCGAAATCGAGCAATATGATTGGCCAATAAAAAGTCAAAATTGAATTGATTTGGTCAAACTTTAATAAAAAAAAAAAAAAAAAAAAAAAAAAAAAAAAAAAAAAAAAAAAATGGGCTTAAGGGTGCATTTGGCATCCTATTATGGGAATGAGACTATAACTATCAAAGTGATTAAAAGTATTTTTTTAAGATGAGAGAGCTCACCACTATTGTAATGAATGATAGATATAATACATACTCCATATACATTAAGAGAGTGCCCGTTTGGTTTGGGGGTATAGAATGGGTTTTGATTTGATTTGACATTAAATGCATGTTTGGTTGAAGATTTTATAAATGGGTTTCACTATTGGAATTGAGAATAGTGTAAATTCTAATACCCACCTAGTAAGGTAGGATTTAATAAAAGTGTGGGCCGGTTTTTATTTTGTGTGTGTCTCTCTCATTATTATTTTTAAAATGCTACTATCTCTTATATAATAAAACAAAACCCCTGGTGGGTACTTTGTCATTTTGAAAAAAAAATATTTCCTTATTAGGTAATATTTTAATTATTATTTAATTTATAAGTTTTTAAATTCGTTTTGTTGATATACTATACAAGTAGAAGATAAATACAAAAAATATAGATAAGATTTAAATGATTATCTTTAAATATAAAAAACTACAATTAAAAATCATAAATCAAACAAAATAAAAATTAAATTATTAGTTTTTTAATAAATAAAAATATATCATTCAAAAAATTTAAAAAAAAACTCGCGCGTGCGCGGGCATTATAACTAGTTTTAATTTAAAATATTATAAAGTATTTATTTTAACTTATAAAATATATTCTCTCTTTCCTACGTCAAATCAAAATCCAAATCCAAATCCAAATTTAAATCCAAATCCGAATCCAAATCCTAAACCTATATATAAACCAAACGGACCCTTAGATATAGATCTTTCATAGGTGAGAGACTCATCACTATTATCAAATTCATACCCAATGTCATTCATGACAGCATACCAAACGCACCTTTAGTTTCAATAGAGAGGGAATATATGGCATTAACATATTCCTAACCATATGTCACGTCAACTCGCCAAGTGAAAGTTCTTCAAGGAATATATTTGAATGCAAGGTGAACCGACCAACAGTGACAAGTTGCATATCTTCTTGTATTGGTTTTTTAAGCGCAAGTCCAAATATGAATAGATATATATAAGGGTGAGCATCGGTCCGAGACCGGATCGGACCGGACCGGACCGACAAGACCGAAGACCGAATTAAGGTAAAAACCCGGACCGAGACCGAGACCGAATGTGGTCGGTCCGGTCTGGTCCGGTTCGGTCCGGTCCGGTCTTCGGGCGGTCCGATCCAAATAGGCAAGATTTGGCATGTTTTTTCGGTTTTTTGGTCGGTCCGGACCGGATCGAACCAGACCGACCGGACCAAAGACCGAATTAGCCAAAAATCCTAGACCGAGGACCGGACCGAATGTGGTAGGTCCAGTCCGGTTCGGTCCGGTCCGGTCGGTTTTGTCGGTCGGTCCGGTCCATCCGGTCCGTTTGCTCACCCCTAGATATATACGCATATATGCTAATGGGGAAGCAAAGCGGAAAAGATTTAACCAATTATGATATATTTCTTGTACCGGTTTTGCAAGGGTGGCAATTCGGGTTAGCGGGTTCGGATTGACAGGTTAGCAGGTTAGAAATCTTCAACCCGAACTTGATCTATTTAAATCATCGGGTCAGCTATGTCAACTTTAACTTATTTAAACGAGTTGAACAGGTTAAAGGGGTTTTGAGTTGACCATATACAAAGTTGACACATTACACGAGTTAAACAGGTTAAACGGGTTCGAACTCATTTAACCCGTATAATAAAATATAAATAATTTGTAATTTAAGGGGAAAAAAATCTTAAATGGGTTAGCAGGTCGACCCGCTTAATTTATTCACAACCCGAACCTGACCTGTATAGTAAATGGTTTAGATACGTCGACCCAAACCCAACTCAAAATCTATTCACAATTCGAACCTGGTAATTCTCGTGTCGGCATCAGATCGGGTCAAAAATTGCCATCCCTAATTTTGCTTAGTGGTTTCTTTTTAACCGTTAATAAAAACCTCAATGTAAACCCAAATTAAGTAATTGTATTTTCAAAACAAAACGGTAAAAGTCATAAATCTAAATTTTATAGAAATCTGCAAGTAACTACCAAATGATTCGTGTTTCAGACTTTCAGTGATACCATTTGTTGTGTGAAAAACTCGCCAACTAAATGGTTATGGGTTGAAGTCCTACTTATAACATGCGAGATAGTTTGTGCTTAAATATTGTGAGATAGTTAGTTGCCGTTTTAAATAAATAAATAAATAAATAAATAAATAATAATAATAATAATAATAATAATAATAATAATAATAATAATAATAATAATAATAATAATATTTTAAGAGACCATGTCTGATATTTTTGGGTTTAGACATGAACATTGTAAAAAATTGTATCAAGAACAAAAATAAAGACGGGAGAACACAAGAGTATCTTAGTTAAATCACTTCGAGATAACCGACATATTAGTGATATTGACAAAAGAAAAATTTGAAAGTATTTTAGCGATACTGATAATCAATAATACATTACGTATTTTGATAAATCTCAAAATTTGTTGCATATTTTTTACCTTCGCCCACTTAGTTAACACAACACCACAAAAATTTATGAGTGTTCTGCGATTCACCCTGGTTCAGTCGTTGCTGAAGATATATGTTGGTTCTAAATGTTACAATGATTCACAAAACCTAAAAGTGACTCATGCACGACCAAAATGCATTCATAATGATATATTGAAATTAATATATCATACTTCACTATATGTAGTGTCATGCATACATACATTCGGTTAGTTCTAAATCTTTGGGAATTATATTCTTAATGTTTAATACATAAAATATAAGAGACGGCAATTGCAACATAATTTAATATTACAACGAAATCAATGCCTTTGAGGTGGAAAAGTACATGAAGATATTAGATATGTTACATTCTTCAAAATATATATGCATATTAGATTTTTTTGGGTAAAGGGTATTCCACCCGGTAAATTATATTACTCCAAAAAACGTTTAAGTACAATGGAATGTGGCTGAAGTACCACATTAACCGCAAGCAATCGCTTGACACAACCACAAATCATTTATGACAGGCCATAAATGACAACTAGCTACAACCAATAAGACTACTAAACCAAAACCAGCATAAAATAAAATACATCAGAAAATTTTATGCAAAAAATATAAATCTAACCTAGTTGAGACAAAAGTCTTGAATTCCAGCATCCTTTATTTGTGCAGGAGAGAGGCCAAAATCAGCATCATAATTGTTGTCGTCACCCGTATCCGCATTCCATTGCTTATAAAGACTCAGCTCATTACATATGCATATTAGATATGTTACAATATTGTTACCTTAATGAAAATCACCACCTATGTGCACAAGGTGGGTTAGAACCTCGATCTTAACATTATGCACGAAACCATCATCAATTAAGCTGACAGCTCGCAGATTAAATTGATAGTGTTTTTATTACTGCCTGAAGCAACCAAAGCAGGCTGCAAATCGTAGTCGCCACAAAGAAGTATCAAATCATTGTCTTCATCCTTGTATTTTAGGCGAATCATTTCACTCTCTATCTTGAACCTTTTTGCCACTTTGTTTTTCAGCTTCAACAATCCCTGTGAAATACAAAATCGGAACCTTTTGATATCCTCTCCATAAGTTATCGTCACTTTTGTGCCTCTTTTACGCTTTGTGCCACTTTTACGCTTTGTGCCTTTTTTAAAAGGGATGCTCGTTTCACCAGCATTAGTAAAGGTAGTACTTACGTTGGTGGAAGAGCATTCGTCTGGGACATTGACAAGCTTGGTTCTAGCAATAGCTGATACATCACTAAAGGGGTCCATTATATACAATGGTCTTTCAATAATATCTGGTTCTTGGTTGTTTAAACAGAGATCCATAGGTGGTCCAACAACTTCTATGGATGACTTGTCACCTAGTTCAAATCCAGAAGCAGCCTCAAGGTTATGCTTCAACATTTGGACCAAGTTCAATAAGTGTTTGCTTTCTTTCATGTGCGATGGGAGAAAAAACTCTAACACATAGTCGTTGTTGCTTTCACAACCATGCAGATAGATTGCGAAGCAACTAGTTAACCCACTCATCCGTGCATAGTGGACCAAAGGGTAGACTTCTTCACTGAGTCTTGTTACATCTTCACAAAAGCACGAACCACCGGATGACAAGGCCCTGCTAACAAAGCCACGAGACTTGTCCAAGTGATGTTTCTTACATTCTTCCCGAAAAGGCCACAAGCCCAAGTCTTGAACATAATATGGTAAAGCACATGTTGACATGCAGACTTTCCCATGGCATCTACTATCATAACTATTACAGCTCTTTTTTAAAACTTGTTCATAGGAAGCAACAGTAGTGAATGGGGACAGAGCCCACGTCTGAGCAAGAGGTAATTGGTGAGTGTCACACACAACTTTCATAATATTGAATATTTTTTCCAATTCATTCGGCCTGTTTTCATTCACCTGTAGATTAATTAAAAGAAATTTACGACATAAGAATTACGAAGAAAAACAAGTATTTGAAAACGACTCTTTCATAATAGCCGTAATAGTAGAATTTCATATAACAAATCAGCCATGCACAACTTACATTTGAAGCAGAATCATCTAATACTTGTAGGCATGTCAGTTTTTGTGTCTGCCAAGGACAACATTTGGAAATTAGTAGCTATATATGCAAGGAATACAACAGAAAACATGACTTATTAGCTAGTTATAAAGATTATATACCTTCAGTGCCATCTCAAATTGTTGAACCTCGTAGTCAAAACTCGTATACTTTGAAGAAGCCAACAATTCAAGCATACCAACACATAATCTTGTAGTTGAATCGAACACTGGTAAAACCAAATATCCATGGAGATTGCAACGAATCGCACACTCTTGTTGTGGAAAATCTTTTGGCAAGTAGTTACTTAGATCGGAGGACCATTCTGATAATCCTAGCTTGAATACTCGAGCAAGAGGACTGAAGTCTACTTCTTCTTCGTAATCCTTATCCACAACATAAAGGTTGTGCTGAGACACCCTTCTATAGGAAAGAAGTCTTTCATCATGATTTACACCAAGACCAAACGGTTGATCTATAGTTGTAAGTAGTGTGTGTTTCCCAACGACACAAGGTGACCAAAACTGAACAAGAACACGTTGCTCGCGGAAAGTCAGCAACTTTAGGACAGCTTTAATCTTATCCTCTACAATCTGATTATGTGGGTCGATTTCAGCAGCCATCAGCTTATAATCTATATTTCAGAAAAATGACGAACCCAATCAGAAGCATGCACGTACACAAATCTTAATTTACACAAATACTACAAAGTATAAACCTTTTTGTTTGCAAAATGAACCATGGACAAGCTAAAAACTGTAGTTAGGAAGAAAGATATACCACCAGTAATTGTAGATTGAGAAAGTTCATCAGCTTTTCCAAAGACCCAAAGTGGCGTCAGGTATCTCGACTCCCCGGAAAATGCAACCGAAGGGGGTTCAGAAGACATGTTCTTATTCAACATATCAGTTGAAGTCATACCCAAACCAAATGATTTGCCTTCATATGAAATATCAACAGAGTGAGGGTGTGAAAACAAGGGCATAGAAAATTGAGCAGATTTTAGATTTCTTTGAGGACCAGGGTTTAAACTATATAAGGACGCGTGGGACCCATAAAAAATGTGACATCACATAATGGAGGGCGCTCTGACGCAGTGAAAGATTCGGTTGGATTGGGGAAACTCTCACCATTGGTTTCATGCGAGCCTTCTCGAATTGTTGAGCCTCCAGGTCAACATCAATATTCCTCACTCAACTTGCATAAATATTTATTGAAGATAATTTAGAACTTTTCTTAACTTGGTTTTCAATATTTCTCTTGAAAAGATAGAGAAAGAGGGTGTAAAAGTATATATAGTCGGCATAACAATTATTAAATTTATTTTATAGATAAACAAGGAATTGCAGTGTTTGCACACATGTGAAATGTGAGCCTCGCATTGCTTTTTCTTCTTATATATGCTTTGTCTCTTCTTATTTGATGCACTTTGAATACGACTCTGCACCTAATTAAAAGGCTAACCAACAACTCTCATGATAAATACTCGAATATTCTTTTGAAAGTGTATATCTAAATTAAAATAGAGCAGGTTTGAATCTTATTGACATTTTTAGATATGACTAATCAGCATATTTTTAATATACTACATCATGTTTGTTCAATTTGGATTTTATAATGTTGAACTAGATGCATTTTATGATATAGCTAGGTAGTTGTTGTAGATCAACCTGATTTTTTTAAATTAAAACGATTGATGCACAAACGAAATGCGTTTACAATGATTTACTAAAAAATAGATTCACGTTATATATGTATGCATGTGTGAAAGAGTGACCGATATACGTCTTACGTTATATACTTATATACTTTATATGTATGCATGTGTGAAAGTGTGATGTGGGCAACGTATGTGGCTCTTGGGTTACAGAAGAGATAGTGCTAAGAGAGGAGAGAGAATCATCTTTCGTTTTAGTCCAAAGCATGTCGCATTGGTGAATAAGCTCCACTCATTAATCGATAATTTCTTTTTTATTAAAATAATCATATGCATAAACAGAAAAAAAGTTGTAAAAGAAAAAGCACTTTGTATCATTCCAACTCAAATCCCAAATACTTCATTCTTGATTAGCTTTGAGCATAGCTTGTTGATTATCTTCTTAATTCTATTTTGGATAAATCATGAAATCTTCACTATGAAGAAACTGATAAAATTTATTAATACAATTCACCATTTCAAGGTAAAAAAAATAAAAAATAAAAAATAAAAACAGATAAAACACACACGCCTCACACACAATGACACGTGTGGAATTAGAGGGATAAACTTCCTGGTGATTAACTTGAATTGACTATCTTAGAAGGGTATAATGGGTCATCACTTTGACACATGTGGTCCTTATGGTTAATTAGCATCATAAGACAAGTCATACATTGTTAACTTCATTAAAGTTGGGTTTATTATTTACTTATCTAAAACAAAAAGTATATTGTATCGATTTTTCTTCTAGTTTTTTGGGTGTCATACATTTTTCGACTCACTTTTGAATTGCTAATATTCTAACCGTGCCGATCAAGAATATTAAACACGGTAAATTATGTTTATTTTCTATAACAAAATCTTTAAAAATATGAACATCAACTTATATTAGTTGGGCCAAAACTTTAATAAAAGAAAATTTTGCGTACCTTGTTGTTATAAAAAAGATTTTGCCAAGAACAATCAACTTTCCAAGCACAGTCAACTTTGCCAAGAACAATCAATTTTGCGTACTCGTTATGGTTAACATTTTTTATATTTTGAGTAAAATATAAATTTCCATGCACAATCACAAAAGTTGGTATTTATTTCTTTTTGGGCTAATGATACCGAAATGTATCATAGTTGTCACTTATTCCTTTTATATGTATCAAACAATTTTTTTTTTGCTATTTTGTGTATTAAACTTTATTTTTTGAGCATTTTTGTATACTTTATAACTATTTTGCCTATCATTTTATTAACATTGGAGGGGCAAAATGGTCATAAAGTACACAAAAATGCCCAAAAAATCAAGTTGAGTACACATAATAAGAAAAAAAAAATGTTCGATACATATAGAAGGAAATGACCCTTTCTTTTTTTCGGAAGCACATTTGAAATGCACTTTTTCCTTTGGTTTGCAAGCGAAAAATATGAAAGCTGCTTTATGTTAAATATCAACATTATCTTTAAACGAAAAAGACGAAACTAATTGTTAAACGCATTTCTGCTTAGCTGTTGTTACCAATTCTTTTTACAAAATACAAAGTATTAGCCATATTAATTAATGGACACGTCGATGGAAGGGAACCGCCAACAGGTCCAATAGTTTAGGCTCAAATAAGTGAAGAAAACAACATGTGATTGGTAAATATTGGCCATATGGATAAATGAACAAAGTCATTGTTGTATAGCCGGCCTCCTTAACGATCGAATGAATAAAGTCATTGATTCAACGTTATAGCCAGCCTCCTTAAGAAACGAGGCCCACTATTATTGATTGGTAACAAGTTACTATCAAGTTTTTCTAGATGCAATTTGAAAATTAGAAAATTTAATTCCTTGAGTTGAGAGGGGTGCTCATCCTATGTTTATTCTTGGTTTAGTAAATGTTTATGTTTATTTAAATACCAAATATCAGAAAAAGAATAAAGCAGAGCTACGTCATTGTCTCATCATTTTTTAATAGTTGTTATGAACCTATAAACTGTAAAACACAGAACAAAATGATACTTCGAAATTCCAAGTCACAAATCCAGAAATCCTCATAAAGAAGATAATGTAATAAGGAAATAAAAACATTATTATGGCTGATAGCGTAAGCAATGTAATGAAATGGAGAAGTGGATTTCCACTTAAACTTTGTGGTTTGGGTCCTTGCGGATCAATGGATGATGAATACGGGCTACCCTCTACTTACTCAATGTGATAGGCCACTTAAGTAAAAACCGTCTGATTAACGAATAACGGTAAAAGTATCATTAGGCACACCAATTGATGCTATTAACCTTTTGGTTAAAACCATCTACTGTTCGTAAATGAAAGAACAAAAGTTGAATGTCATAGTTTTTGTGTGTAGTGAAGAACGAACACAATACCATAACGCAGCTTGCATTTTATTATGCAATGTATACCAAAATGAATTTTCGTTAGGCGTTTCAAATAAATCAATAAATTACTTCTTGGTACCTTTTGCTTATAATTTTTTTCTTGAAAGGTAATTACCATATGAAATTCAAGACAGACACAACGGAAAAGACAAAAGAAAAGTCAAGATGTTCCAAAAAAGTAACACTATATTGTTTGGAAAATATTCCAAAACGATAAACGTAACATATGTTAAGATTGAGAGAATGGGTTAAAAGAAGTACATAAAGAAAAACCATAATCAAAGTAACGTGATGATCGGATAATAAGAACCATTGTTGTGCAAAGAAAAAAAAAAGTTTGTTGGATGTATGGTTAGCAAAATGTTAAGTAAAAGTAATTTTTTTTTAATAAATTGTTGTGTATATATGTCCATATAGGTGGCGCCGTAACTTTCTATTTTTCTAATGTCCCTATAGCATCACCCACTTGACTCATTCACCCATCATCATTGTTCACGTCATTAGGTTTGTCGTCACCTAGTGAACACGCATAAATTAACATTCGGTGTCATTTCATGTTAGTGTTTGTACGTTTGTTGAAGTCAGCTAACTGAACTAAAAAAAGATAAATTAATAAAATGCGTTGATTAATTATGCATAAATGATAGGTGAATATTTCCCCACGGTCGACTATTAACCAATTATGTCTTTTTTAAGCAATCATCAACTAAAAGAACCATAACAATTTACCAATCAATCCAATCATATCTTAGTTATTTAGTAATCTACCTAATGTCAAAATCGGTTAAACCAAACAGAAAACCGGTTGCAAACCGAAAATAGAACAATATATGAATGAAAATTGACCCGCTTGAACACCAAACACAAACAATTTATGTGGTAATCTTTCACAATCACTTAAAATCAAATACTTCTTCATATAGCTTATAATAATAATCTTTTATCACTACTACAAAAATGGACATAGAGCCCCCTTAATAGAGCCCGGTTTTAATGAAAAACGGGCTCTAAAGGGATCCTGTGTTCATGAAAAGGGTATACAGCCATGTTTTCTTTAAGAAAACCGGGCTCTATGTTAAAAAAAGAATAGAGCCATGTTTTCTTCAAGACAACCGGGCTCTATTACTTACATATAGCGCCGTGTTCCGAATTACAAAACAGGGCTTTATGTGCTAAAACATTAGAGCCCTCTTTTCTTATGCGAAACCGGGCTATATTCCTCTACACACCTAAACATTTCCATTACTCCCGCTCAACACTTTCCCCAAAAATCAAATTTTCACTATCCCTCAATTTCCCCAAAAATCAAAATCCCATTTTCATTATCCCTCACTTTCCCCAAAAATCAAAATCACAGTTCATTATCCCTCACCCTTATCCTTTTCATCTCGTCTCAATTATCTCTCCATCTTGTCATCAACTAAGCCAAATCTGATTTCAGAAATCGACCTTTCCTAGTCACAACAACAGTCGTCAGTCGTATCCTCACGATTCACCATCTTCACACCGATTTCAAGTCCATTTATTCACAAATCAAGTACTTTATTGTGTTATATGTTCAATTTAATTATCAATTTGATGTATTCATGACTCAGTTTCGTGTTTGTTTGATTTTTATTTTTTGGAATTAGGTTCATATAAACTGATTTGGGGAACTGCTGTGGGTTACAAGTTTGGGAGCTTTTGTTTATGCTCGGTTCATGTTCGCTTAAAGGTATGTATATGCTTTTGGTTATACTTCTTTAGCTCAGCTTACTTTTATAATTGCAAACCACGGTCTTATGATTTTTCCAGCGTGAATGGAGGTAATGAGCTGTTAAGTTATATGTTTCAGTTGACTTTTTTAACTTTTCAAACCATCCTATATTTCCTACTTGTTTCGCTGCAAACCAACTGTGGTTCTTATGAATGTAACCAATTTTATTGGTTAAATTGAAATGTTGCCTGAGTAAGTTGTATTCATTTTTACCTTCTTTTATTGGTTAAAGGCGATGATGATTTTCCTATGACACTATACAGAGATTCCAGCCCTACAAACAAATTAGGACGTAGTTATAGTAGCTATCACGGTGATAAAGATGATAAAGACCAAGTGCACATGTTAAGGCCTGGTGGTGTACCCCAGTTGTTACATTCTGCTAGTTATAATGATAAGGTCACTAACACAGCTAATTCCGGCTCACAAAATCACACAAGAATACCGACTGTTATTAAGCTC
>LBNU01024997.1:155229-175081 GCA_014162995.1 Artemisia annua | reverse complement strand
CCCCCCCCTTTTGAGCCCTCATGCAAAACCGGGCACTATGGCTCTTTTCAACCGGGCACTATGGCCATTTTTGTAGTAGTGTATTTTTCCGCTCATTTACAACTATAGTTATTTTTGCCAAACATACAATTAATGTGGTTTTACTTTCAAGTTTACACACACCTAATTCGTGCTTAGGCTCACTTTTGAGAGAACTCAATTACTAATTTTCTTTCCCTTTACACTAATTCACTTGTTGCTACTTATAAGCTCCACCCAACACGCTTTGCAGAGTATAATAGTATTTATTAGTTTGTCCACTAAAACATCTTTGGCCCCACATGCGCCCACATCTTTGACTCTTAATACAATGCATAGATATCGTTGTCTAGTACTCCTCTCAACAAGTCGAGCCAAACTCAAAAATTAGGCTAAACTCGAACTATGTTTGTTTCATTGGTCGACATGTCTTTATGATGCAGAAATACACTTGTAGATCAATCAATACCTTAATCATTTATGGGAGTATGGGACTAAGTCGTTAAACTTACTGTTGGCATAAGACATTGAATTAAGGCTAGTAAGAGTCCAAATTAAGCTAATGGTTTGATAAAAAATATATATATATAGATAAAGTTGGTTGTTATCTTTATGTCCTAAGAATTGCAAGATAGCCAGAAACATTATAGCATACATGGGCTATACGAAATTAATTACGAGGTTATTTTTGTGTTGATTTTATAATTTTGATATTCAATCCGAAATTGACAGATGCACGAGCAAAGTTAATATATAATGACTTTTGAAAATTATTGTACGATACTATATGTAGTGGTATTGTTCAATACTTCAATAAGTTTTTCGGCTTGTCCAGAATAAAAATAGAAAGAGATGGAAACAAACAACTTAATTATTTTTAAGAAAATCGATCTGTACATAAGAGGTGAAAATAAAATAAAATAAATAAAGCTCTTAATAATTTCCACAAAGATCAAATGTTCAAAACCTTAGCGGCTTAGCACATATGGTGAGGTAGAACCCCTAACTTATTGTGCCAAAACAACTACGGAGCCGATAGCTTGCGCTTGCAGATTAAGTTCATACTGTTTTCATTTCCTGAAGCAACCAAAGCATCCTCCAAGTCGTTATCGGCACAAATTAGTATCAAGTCATTGTCTTCGTCCAAATATTTCAGACCAATCATTTCATCCTTCAAACCGAAACTTTTTGCCACTTCAGATTTCAACATCGATGGTCCCAATGAAATAGGAAACAAGAACCATTTGATATCTTCTCCATAAGTGACCTTCACGCTCACCATTGTGTCTGAGCCTCTTTTACGCTTTCTACTTTGCTTCAAATACCTGCTTGTAAATGTAGTACTTGCGTTGGTGGAAGAGCATTCGTCTGGGAAATCAGCATAGTCGGTTCTAGCAACATCTGCTACATCACTAAAGTTATCCATCAAGTATGACGATGTTTCGAAAATATCAGGTTCTTTATTTACACCTAGATCCATAGATGGTCCAAGAACTTCAATGGATGACCTCTCACCCAGTTCAAATCCAGAAGTAGCTTCAAAGTTTTGCTTCAACATTTGGACCAAGTTCAATAAATGTTTGGCCTTTTTCATGTGGGATGGAAGAAAAAACTCTAAAACATAGTCATCATTAGTTTGGACACTATGAAAGGAGATTAAAAAGCAGCTAGTTAACCTATTCATGCGTGCATAGTGGACCAAAGGGTATTCTTGTTCACTGAGTTTGGTCACATCTCCACAAAAACATGAACCACGGGATAACAACGCTCGACCAACGGGGCTATGAGACTTGTCCAAGTGCCTTTTCCTACATGCTTCCCGAAAAGGCCACAAGCCCAAGTCTTTAACATAAAATGGTAAAGCAGTTGTTGACATGCAGACTTTTCCAAGGCATTTAGTATCAAAACTGTCACATCTTTTACTTAAAATTTGTTCATGGGAAGAAAATGTATCGAGTGGCGACATAGCCCATGTTTGAGCTAGAGGTATATTTTGAATATCACACACAACTTTCATGATACTGAATATATCATCCAACTCATTCTTTCCAAGTTCAAAGGGAACCTGTATATAAAAGACATCTCTCACATAAGAATTTCAAGCAAAACACGATTTATAAAAATTAAAATCCAAAAGATTAGGAGTAAAGCTGTAGATTATATAAAAGATATCTCACATTTGAGGCCGGACCATCTGATATATTTAGGCATGTCAGATCTTGGGTCTACAAGTTAGAAAACATTTTGGAAATTAGTAGCTACTAAAGATATTGTAAACTAGAATAATACAATACCCAACATTTTTTATCATTAGCAAATTAAATTGAAAAGATTAATACCTTCAAAGCCTTCTCAAATTGTTGAACCTCGTAAGCAAAACTGGGATATTTTGAATAGGTCAACATTTCAAGCACACCAATACATGACCTTGTAGCTGTATCCAAAACTGGTAAAGCCAAATATCCATGGAGATTGCAACGAGCCGCACACTTTTGCTGTGGAAAATGTTTTGGCAAGTAATTAGTTATATCTGAAGCCCACTCTGCCAACCCTTTTTTAAATACTCGAGCAGGAGGACTAAGGTACTCTTCTTCTTCTTCATGATCCTTGTCAACAACATAAGCATTGCGCTCAGAGTCTTTCCGATAGGAATAAAATTCTTCGTTAATAGCACCAAGACCGAATGGTTGATCAATACTTGTAAGTACTTGGTGTTTCCCAGCATCAAGAGGCCGCCAAAACTGAACCAGAACATGATCCTCGCGGAAAGTTAACAACTTTAGTGCAGCTTTAATCTTGTCATTTACAATCTGATTATGCGGGTCCATATCACCATCCGTCGGCTCAAAACCTATGCTTTACACAAACGGTGAACCAGTTCAGAAGTACATATCGGTTATACTGAAAACAAAATTACATAACTAGAAAATAAAAATAGTAAGAAAACGTACAACAAGTGGTTGCGGATTGAGACGGATCAGATTGAGAAAGTTCATCAGCTTTTCTAGAAACCCAAAGTGGCGCCATGTATCTCGCATCCCCCGAGAATGCATCTGAAGGGTGTTCTAAAGAGATATTGTTACTCAACATATCATTATTCAAAACCATTTCAGAACCAGAACCAAACCCTATACCTAAACTTGAATATTTGCCTCTATTTAAAGATTTAAGAGACTGACGAAGTTGTGAAAGTCCTTAGAAGAAAGAAGGCATGTGTGAGATTATTATGAATGTATTTCAAAGCCTTCTCTTTATATAGAGTCATATGTGAGTCATCAATAGTATCATTTTATAACCTGGTTCAAACAGCTGTGTCTTGCCCAGAAATTTTAGTACATAAAATAAAAAACATAAAATAAAAAAATAAAAAAAAATAGATTTATCAAATTTATAACCTGGTTCAAACAGCTGTGTCTTGCCCAGAAATTTTAGTACATAAAATAATAAACATAAAATAAAAAATAAAAAAAAAATAGATTTATCAAATTTATAACCTGGTTCAAACAGCTGTGTCTTGCCCAGAAATTTTAAAGATGGCACCAAATGGTGACGGGAACGATAGTAAATTTAGACCCGGTTCATTTATATTTGAAAAACATAAAATAAAAAAAATAGATTTATCAAAGAATTGAAAGAATTAAATTTGATAAAACCTACTGCTCATACGGAGTAGCTTTTTATTTGTTTTGGCCCCAATTTCAACTACTTTTTTCACGAGTAAAACGTACGCAAAGCCCACTGCCGTACTTTTTTTTTATTTTTTATTTATTATTTTTTTTTTTTCTTTTGTGTGTGTGTGTAAATAAACACAACCCTCTCCGGTACCTAATTGCTTTAACTTTGGATTTCTAAATTTACTGTAGGGTTTATATATATATATAGGAAAATGATTTAGAGACCTACAACTTGTGCCTAATTGTGTGCCTAACATATGTGGAGCTATCTCATTGGATTGTGAAGTAGTGGGCCCTGTTGTTACAACCAATGAAGTAGTGACATGCAATTTTAGACATAAAATTAGGCCTAAAATTAGGTCTCCCAGTCACTACTCATATATATATATAGTTGGTTGTTATGTTTATGTCCTAAGAATTGCAAGATAGCCAGAAACATTATAGCATACATGGGCTAAACGAAATTAATTACGAGGTTATTTTTTTGTTGATTTTATAATTTTGATATACAACCAGATGCTATTGGGTTAATCTCAATCTTACCCATTCTAACCTATTTAGAGGGTCAAACCTAAAAGTCAAAGTAAACCATTAAAAGGTCAACTCTCAAGAATAACTGCCAAATGACAGTTATAAAATGAAGCAACACAACAATTGTCGAACCCCTTCAACACCGAACCAACACAACATTTCAATCGCACCTTTTCACTTATTATATATAGATTAGAATCTGTAATCTTTATACTTGATGACATTATTATTATTTCAATTAATACAAAAGCATTTCTTTGAACGTATCGTGCATTTTGGTATATTGTGACTTGAACGTTAGACCATAGATCCAACGAAAAGGCCAACAATTGGTATCAGAGCGGTTTGGAATCACTAACCAAATCATCATATTCCAAGATTTTTTTTGCCCTGAATCGAAGAATAAATTCCCAGAAAAACAAATCGGTATTTTTTTCTTTCTGCAAATTTTTATTTATTCGAACCACAATCATAAATCAAAACGCAATCACTTTGTGATTCATAAAGATACACAATAAATTTCTAGTCGCCTCGTAAATCATTACCGGCATCTAAGAAAAAGGTATCACAAAATTTGCAAAAGAAAACCGATTGGATTTTTTTTCGAGAACACAAGTCAAAGGGAACAAAGGGTTTTACTTATTTTTTCAAACAAGAAAACCTTAAAACGATTCAGAACAATCAGAACCATACCAACACGATAGTCATCAAAAGGGGAAATAAATTGATTCAACAAAAGGAACAAACACACCTATTGTATCCAGAATCAAAATACCCTTTTTCATTTCTTTTGAATCATCTTGATTCAAATCTTACACGGAGGAACAAATCCACAAAGGATTAACCGGCGTTTCGAATAAATCAAGAACACCGAATACCCGTGAAGAAGGAGGTTAACCAAGAGCCAAATATCCGGCGATCAACCATCAGAACTAACATAGCAGTAAACGGTCTCACCCAAAAAAGGCAGAGACAATTTTTATCTCTCAAAGAGATACAAAGAAAAAAGAGGCGTACTAATAACGCTAGGGCACACCGAACCAAACATCAAAAGGGAACCGGGTTTATAATTTAACCCCCAAGGTTTTATTTTTTTTCAAAAACCACCCTTATTTTACTTATACTTGCAAAATAGTATAGGATTATATTTTTATTTATAAGTTACTAACAAATCATTAAGTATCTTATCATTTTATTTTATATAATAACCTAGTGATTTATTACACTGCTTATTATATCTAGAAATAACTTTTAAGGAGTAATTAACCTTAGGTTTATTTCATTACTGATTTTACAATCTCCGAGGATAGATTTTACCTTGTCACTTTAGACACAAAACACTTGTAGCGCACAAAATATATTTTAGCACATCCTGTGTTAAATATTTAGAGATTACCTTTTCATTAATTATTTAAAATGACAAAAGACGGTGAAGATAATGGAAAGAAGGAGATTGGTACACCTAACACCAACCCTCAATTCCAATGCCCGATTTTGAAACCCGCAAATTACTCACTATGGGCAATTCGAATGCAAATTATCTTAGAAGCAAATGAGTTATGGGAAACTATTGAGCCAAATGAAACGACTCAGTCCGATAAGAAAAAGGAGAAAACTGCTATTGCATACCTTTACCAATCCTTACCCGAAGATCAATTACTTCAAATAACAAAACACAAAACCCCGAAAGCTATTTGGGACGCTTTAAGAACTAGGCACTTAGGCGAAGAAAGAGTAAAACAAGCCAGACTTCAAACACTCAGATCAGAAATGGAGTTGTTACAAATGAAGGAAGATGAAACCATCGACACCTTTACAGGAAAACTCACAGCTCTTGTAAACAAAGCCGCTAGTCTAGGACACACAATAAAAGATCAGAACTTAGTAAGGAAGTTACTAAATGTCGTACCGGATAGGTATCTGCAAATAGTAGCATTCATAGAAAAATATTCCGATCTAAACACTATGTCACTTGAAGAAGCAATTGGAAGACTTAAAGCCTACGAAGAGAGGATTAAGTTTAAGAAAGGGAAACAGGAGAACACTCAAGATAAATTGATGTTCACACGACATGAAGGTAGAGTAAAGAATTTTAAAGGACGTGGAAGTGGAAGACATAAACTTTCACACGATAGAAACCACGAAAAATTTAAAGGAGAAAGAAAAAAGGGAGAAAACCTCATAACAACTTCAAACGATCAAATTTTGATCCTAGCAATGTAACTTGTTACAAATGTAACAAGAAAGGACATTATGCAAGTAAGTGTTATGCCAAGACAAGCACTAACGTGCAATCTAACCTTGTCGAGGAGGACTTAGAACCTACCTTATTAATGGCAATTTTAGAAGATCCACTTGTAAAAGAAATTGAAGACCAAAATGTCTCACTACACGAAGAGGTAGAAACAAAAGAGACAAACATAGATAGTCAATGGTATTTAGACAACGGAGCTAGTAACCATATGACTGGAGTAAGAGAACACTTCAAAGAATTAGATGAGAATGTTAGTGGAAAAGTGAAATTCGGAGATGGATCACACATTGAGATCAAAGGAAAAGGATCAATACTAATAGAATGTGATGACAAAAAACAAAGAATTATTTCACATGTCTATTACATCCCAAGCCTGAAGAGCAATTTATTGAGCCTTGGACAATCCACCGAAATTGGTTGTAAGGTTGTAATGGAAGATAATGAACTACGACTTTATGACATGGACGACAAAATCTTCATGAATGTAACGAGACAGAAAAACCGTCTATATAAAGCAAGTCTGAGAATCGGAACACCTGTTTGCTTACTAGCAAACTTAAAGGATAACACTTGGTTATGGCACGCAAGGTTAGGACATCTCAATTTTGAATGACTAAAAACTATGACTCAAAGAGAGTTAGTCAAAGGAATACCTGCCATTAAACACACAACACAAATCTGTGATGTTTATTTAGTTGGAAAACATAGCTAGAGCACCACTTCCAAAGAAAGCCAAAACCAGATCAACATCACCCTTAGACTTAGTATATGGAGATTTATGCGGACCAATCACACCACCAACACCATCTGGAAAGAAATACATATTCTTACTGGTCGATGATTATTCAAGATATATGTGGGCGTATTTACTAGAATCGAAAGATCAAGCATTTGATACTGTCAAGTAATACAAGAACACAATACAAAAGAAGTTAAGGACAACATTAAAGATGTTTAGAACCGATCGTGGAGGAGAATTCACATCAAATGAATTCACACAATATTGCAAAGACAATGGCATTTCACGACAACTCACCGCTCCTTATTCACCACAACAAAACGGAGTAGTCGAACGAAGAAATAGGACAATTATGTCTATGACTAGATGTATGATGAAAGCAACTAACATGCTACAAGATTTTTGGGCTGAAGCTGTTAGACATGCAATATACATCCTAAATAGTGTACCTACAAAAGCACTACAAGACATTACTCCATATGAAGCAATTAAAGGAAGAAGCCAAACCTAGAAAATCTCAAGGTATTCGGCTGCATAGCATATGCAAAGGTACCATCACAACGCTTAACAAAGCTTGATGATAGAAGTAACAAGATGGTATACTTAGGCAATGAACAAGGATCAAAAGCCTATAGACTATTTGATCCAACAACACAAAGAATATGTGTTAGTAGAGACGTGAAGTTTAAAGAGGAAGAGACATGGGATTGGAAGGATTACATGAGTGAACACACTAATGACGAATCTGAATGGACTGACTTCAGAATAGAAAACTTTGAAGCTACAGATGAAATCCATGACGAAGATATTCAACCAAATGATGAAGACAATGACTTTCCAATTAATAATGATGACGATGATTACACAACGTCAGCAACAAACTCACCCTCTCAATCACAAACACTTCACACACCATCTACAATTTCATCACGAGTAAATCCTCAGATTACACCAATCAATTCAATACAATCAACTCATCAGAGTGATAGTGGTACAACATCAACCACATCTTCACACTCACAATACGATCACACGCCAATAAGAGGTTTTAGAACCTTAACTGATTTATTTGAAGACATTGAGAGATTATTACTTGCTGAAGATGAACCTAAGAATTATAGAGAAGCATCAAACAACCAAAAATGGATCGAAGCAATGAAGGTCGAATTAGATTTCATAAATAGAAATAACACATGGGAATTAACCACTTTACCTAAAGGACATAAAGCAATTGGCTTAAAGTGGGTATTCAAGACCAAGAAAGATGCTAATGGAAATATAGTCAAGCATAAAGCAAGAATAGTAGCAAAAGGCTACATTCAAGATCATGGCATAGATTTTGAAGAAGTCTTCGCACCTGTAGCAAGGATGGAAACTATAAGATTATTACTCACCATAGCTGCTAACAACAAATGGGAAGTACATCACCTTGATGTAAAATCTGCATTTCTACATGGAGATTTAAAAGAAGAAGTTTATGTTTCACAACCAGAAGGCTTCATAAAAGAAAAAAATTCTGGAAAAGTCTACAGACTTATTAAGGCACTTTATGGACTGAAACAAGCAACACGTGCATGGAACATAAAACTTGACAAAACTTTGAAGTCCTTAGATTTCAAGAAATGTGCATTAGAACAAGCGATCTACACGAAAGCCACAAAAGACTCAATTCTACTCGTAGGAGTCTATGTAGATGATTTAATCATCACTGGCACACCAAAGAATGAGATCGACAAATTTAAAGCTCAAATGGAAGACAAATTTGAAATGAGTGACCTTGGATTATTAGCTTACTATCTAGGGATAGAAGTCACACAAACTGGAGGTGACATATCTATAAAGCAATCTGCCTACGCAACCAAGATTCTAAAAGAAGTTGGAATGACGGACTGCAACGAAACCCTAATACATATGGATCCAGGAACAAGATTAACAAAGAATAGTGCAGGAACAATGGTCAACTCAACTGAATATAGAAGCTTAATAGGATCTTTAAGATATCTGCTTCACACAAGACCTGACTTAAGTTACTCCATTGGATTACTTAGTCGGTTTATGCAAGAACCAAAAGAGCAACACATGAAAGCCATAAGGCAAGTACTACGTTATGTTAAAGGAACAATCAACTACGGTATCACCTACAAACATAATGGAGGAAACAAGACACAAGGCTTTAGCAACAGTAGTTATGGAGTCAACACTCAAGAAGGCAAATGAACTACTGGAATCATTTTCTATTATGGTGATTCCCCAATAAGCTGGAGCACACAGAAGCAAGCCACTGTAGCATTATCATCATGCGAATCTGAATTTATTGCAGCAACTGCAGCAGCAACACAAGCATTATGGTTGAAAACACTACTTAGCAGGCTTACACACTCAAATGAAGAAAATGTAACTATTATGGTTGATAACAAATCAGCTATAGAACTAATGAAGAATCCTGTTTTTCACGGGAGAAGCAAACACATTGATACGAAGTACCACTTCATACGAGAATGCGTCGAAAGAGAAGACTTACAGGTTGAATTTATAAGCGGAGAATATCAGAAGGCTGACATACTCACAAAGGCACTACCGAAGATCAAATTTCTGACAATGAGGACACTTATTGGAGTCAAAGATCTAGGAGATGACGATTGCGATTAAGGGGGAGAATATTGGGTTAATCTCAATCTTACCCATTCTTACCTATTTAGAGGGTCAAACCCGAAAGTCAAAGTCAACCATTAAAAGGTCAACTCTCAAGAATAACTGCCAAATGACAGTTATAAAATGAAGCAACACAACAGTTGGTCGAACCCCTTCAACACCGAACCAACACAACATTTCAATCGCACCTTTTCACTTATTATATATAGATTAGAATCTGTAATCTTTATACTTGATGACATTATTATTATTTCAATTAATACAAAAGCATTTCTTTGAACGTATCGTGCATTTTGGTATATTGTGACTTGAACGTTAGACCATAGATCCAACGAAAAGGCCAACAGATGCACTTTATGATACGTGCTGGTTCTAAATTTTAAAATAATCATTCAATCCGAAATTGACAGATGCACGAGCAAAGTTAATATATAATGACTTTTGAAAATTATTGTACGATACTACATGTAGTGGTATTGTTCAATACTTCAATAAGTTTTTCGGCTTGTCCAGAATAAAAATAGAAAGAGATGGAAACAAAAACAACTTAATTATTTTTAAGAAAATCGATCTGTACATAAGAGGTGAGAATAAAATAAAATAAATAAAGCTCTTAATTTCAACAAAGATCAAATGTTCAAAACCTTAGCGGCTTAGGACATAAGGTGAGATAGAACCCCTAACTTATTGTGCGAAAACAACTACGGAACTGATAGTTTGCAGATTAAGTTCATACTGTTTTCATTTCCTGAAGCAACCAAAGCATCTTCCAAGTCGTCATCGATACAAATTAGTATCAAGTCATTGTCTTCGTCCCAATATTTTAGACCAATCATTTCATCCTTCAAACCGAAACTTTTTGCCACTTCAGATTTCAGCATCGATGGTCCCAATGAAATAGGAAACCAGAACCATTTAATATCTTCTCCATAAGTCACCTTCACGCTAACCATTGTGTCTGAGCCTCTTTTACGCTTTCTACTTTGCTTCAAAGAGCTGCTTGTAAATGTAGTGCTTGCGTTGGTGGAAGAGCATTCGTCTGGGACATCAGCATAGTCGGTTCTAGCAACATCTGCTACATCACTAAAGTTATCCATCAAGTATGACGATGTTTCGAAAATATCAGGTTCTTTATTTACACCTAGATCCATAGATGGTCCAAGAACTTCAATGGATGACCTCTCACCCAGTTCAAATCCAGAAGCAGCTTCAAAGTTTTGCTTCAACATTTGGACCAAGTTCAATAAATGTTTGGCCTTTTTCATGTGGGATGGAAGAAAAAACTCTAAAACATAGTCATCATTAGTTTGGACACTATGAAAGGAGATTAAAAAGCAGCTAGTTAACCTATTCATTCGTGCATAGTGGACCAAAGGGTATTCTTGTTCACTGAGTTTGGTCACATCTCCACAAAAACATGAACCACGGGATAACAACGCTCGACCAACGGGGCTATGAGACTTGTCCAAGTGCCTTTTCCTACATGCTTCCCGAAAAGGCCACAAGCCCAAGTCTTTAACATAAAATGGTAAAGCAGTTGTTGACATGCAGACTTTTCCAAGGCATTTGGTATCAAAACTGTCGCATCTTTTCCTTAAAATTTGTTCGTTGGAAGAAAATGTATTGAGTGGCGACATAGCCCATGTCTGAGCAGGCGGTATATTTTGAGTATCACACACAATTTGCATGATACTGAATATATCATCCAACTCATTCTCTCTAGGTTCAAAGGGAACCTGTATATAAAAGACATCTCCCACATGAGAATTTCAAGCAAAACAAGATTAAAAAAATTTAAATCCAAAGGATTAAGAGTAAAGCTTACATTTGAGGCCGGACCATTATCTGATATATTTGAGCATGTCAGATCTTGGGTCTACAAGTAGAAAACATTTTGGAAATTAGTAGCTAGGAAAGATATTGTAAACTAGAATAACACAACCAACATTTTAAATCATTAGCAAATTAAAAAGATTATAACCTTCAAAGCCTTCTCAAATTGTTGAACCTCGTAAGCAAAACTGTGATATTTTGAATTGGTCAACAGTTCAAGCACACCAATACATGACCTTGTAGCTGTATCCAAAACTGGTAAAGCCAGATATCCATGGAGATTGCAACGAATTGCGCTCTCTTTTTGGGGAAATTGTTTTGGCGAGTAATTAGCCACATCTAAAGTCCATTCCGGTAGTTGTCGCCTAAATACTCGAGCAGGAGGACTGAGCTCTTCCTCTTCATGATCCTTATCAACAATATAAGCATTGCGCTCAGAGTCCTTCCGATAGGTATACAATTCTTGATTAATAGCACCAAGACCGTATGGTTGATCTATAGTTGTAAGTACTTGGTGCTTCCCAACATCATGAGGCCGCCAAAACTGAACCAGAACATGATCCTCGCGGAAAGTTAACAACTTTAGTGCAGCTTTAATCTTGTCATATACAATCTGATTATGCGGGTCCATATCACCATCCATCATCACAAAACCTATGGTTAAGACAAACGGTGAACCACATCAGAATTACATATCTTATAGTGAAACCAAAATTACGTACATAACTAGAAAATAAAAATAGTAAGAAAATGAAACGTACAACATTGAGACGGATCAGATTGAGAAAGTTCATCAGCTTTTCTAGAAACCCAAAGTGGCGCCATGTATCTGGCATCCCCCTTGAATGCAACTGAAGGGTGTTCTAAAGAGATATTAGTACTCAACATATCATTATTCAAAGCCATTTCAGAACCAGAACAAGAACCAAACCCTATACCTAAACTTGAATATTTGCCTCTATTTAAAGATTTAAGAGACTGACGAAGTTGTGAAAGTCCTTAGAAGAAAGAAGGCATGTGTGAGATTAGTATGAATGTATTTCAAACTTTCAAAGCCTTCTCTTTATATAGGAACACACAGATCCAGCCAGGCAAACCACTACTGGAGGTCCCTTTTTTCTTTCTATTCTTGACCGGTTTAACGATAGTTTTGAACCGGCTACTGGAGGTCACCTTTTATCTCGTTCACGTCTTGATACATTAATACTTAATTTAATGCAACCTTTTTGTGAGGTTGTTGGGGTGCCATTTCGTTGTACCTTTGTTGTGGGCATACATCATTGTTGTCTTTAATAAATAAAAAAGATTAATATTTAATTAGGTTATTATTAATTAAGGCCACGAGGCATGGATATTGCTTATTGACTTTTGTAATACCTAAAAAGGAAAATTAAAGGTATCATGCAATTAGAAATCTCCGTTAAAATATATCGTCATTACTATTATTATATTTCGAGTGTTATTATCTTATTGAATCTAGAAGTAATCACCATAATGAATATAATGTGGTTTATGGACAAACAAATTCACAATTTCCTTCACAAAGAGTCACGTAATGACATGTTAATGCAGCGAATTGGCTACGCATGCATTTGGTGTAGCTAGCTAATATTTACCCATTAACTTTTTTGGGTACCTTTTTTTCTTAATTTAATGTTTTAACATCTTAGCTTATTATATACGTCGTTGTTACTTGGATCGGTCATATTTCAATCCAGATTTATTTTTCTTTAAGTTGTTATCAAATCCTTTGATTTCTTAAAGCTAAAACTATATTATTAGTATCGTAATCATAGTTTAATAATAGATGTTTGATCTACTAGCTAGCGCGCACACAAACGCGCGCGCGCGCACACACACACATATATGATTGAGATCTAATAAGATCAACCTTAAAATTGTAAAAATAATACTCATTCATGAACCAATAGTATTGTGACAAGTGGAAATTAATGAATTAAACTACTCTAAAATGATTAATATGAACATAAGGGTAGTATTGACATTTGACCTATCCTCAATTTATGCTTAAACGTCATTTACTCTTGACAACATTTACAAAAAAATTCTCTCATCCACAAAACACAGCCTTCACACAAAAAATGAAGATAACTTCCATTTGATAATCATGAATACTTTATGAGCCATTTTACATACGATCTAAAACTAATAACAAATTCGGCACCACCTCTTTTCTTTTAGTTTNGTGCCATTTCGTTGTACCTTTGTTGTGGGCATACATCATTGTTGTCTTTAATAAATAAAAAAGATTAATATTTAATTAGGTTATTATTAATTAAGGCCACGAGGCATGGATATTGCTTATTGACTTTTGTAATAGAAATCTCCGTTAAAAATATTGCTTATTGACTTTTTTGAACATCTACTTTTGTAATACCTAAAAAGGAAAATTAAAGGTATCATGCAATTAGAAATCTCCGTTAAAAATATATTGTCATTACTATTATAATATTTCGAATGTTATTATCTTAAAAAATTTAGAAGTAATCACCATGAATAATGAATATAATGTGGTTTATGGACAAACAAATTCACAATTTCCTTCACAAAGAGTCACGTAATGACATGTTAATGCAGCGAATTATATTGGCTACACGTATATTTGGTGTAGCTGTTGAGTTTATGGATAAATATTAATACGTGTATGACTAGTATCAAACTCGAGACTACGAGATTGCACACTTTACATATAAGAATTAAAGTTTAATAATTTAATATAAAAAGTTATATTTAATTATTAATTACACAAAACAAATAAAGAATGTTAGTTAACGAAAATTGAATAACGTAAAAAGATAAGGACCGTGGATAAAAAATAGAGAACAAGAAAGATCTAGAACCCTAAGTTGTTCCCTAAGTTTTGTTATCCTATAAAAGCAAGGCCAAAGGTTATATTATACATCTCTTGTACACACATTAAATAAAGCATTGGTTTTCTTTCTTTGTACCTTCGACATGTTCACAGGAAATTGGTATGTCATGCATGTGCATGAGAGAATATAATTGTTTTCTTTTCTTTTGCTTTCTGTGAAACGACAACAAGTCAACAACAATAACATAAAGAGTTTTTGATGTTTTGTTTTCTTTAGTCGAATAGTTTTGTTTTTCTCAAAACAAAATTGTTTTGTGTATTATCTAACTAGCATTAACTTTAATTCGTTAATAGTAGGTGTGTAAAAGAACGTGGTACAATCACACTATTGATTGTATCTTGGATCGATTAACAAAACGGTAAGGGGTTAATCATTGATCCTTATAAACCCTAATTAGGGTTCTTCAATTGTTCAAGAATTCAAGATTGCATACGGTACGCTCTTTATTTATGTTTTAGTTAATTATTATGTGTTATACTTGATCCTACGCTTCCGCATATGTGGCTACTCGATATTAGAATACATATATGATTGTCATGGTATTTAAATTCTAACAGTGGCATCACGAGCCATGTATAACATGTAATTGATTACTAAAACAATTAAAAACGTATCTTTAATTGTTTTAGATATACATGTTGGTAATGTGGATCTAGGGTTTGAAATTTTTTTGAAACCCTAACCCTAAATTGGGGGGGGGGGGTCGAATTCCATAAACCCTAATTAGGGTTTGTGATTTAATTTTTTTAATTAATTGGATTAGAAACCCTAGGTTTGTAACGTGTTTATGTGAACTAATTGGTAATTGTTATTCATGAATCCATGACGAAACATGCATTTTAGTCATGGATTGGTTATTTGTTTTAATTGTTAGTAACTTGTTTTACACATGTAATTAATAGATAGATCTAAAATTGGGGAAGACCCCAAGTATAATTAAAATCAATTTATGTGTTATGTGGTGTATTAATTAATTCTAGCTTACGCAATCGGTTATTCGATGTGGCTCACTTGTGCAAAGTGAAAGCTTTAGTTAATTATACACATTATGAAAACCTATAATTTATTTAATTAGGGTTTATCTAATTAAGTATGCATGTGGCTAGTTGTTTCACCTTTTATAATTGTTTGATTATTAGTTGATTGTTTGTTTTCTTTTATAATTTCTTGTTATGTGCTTGATACGATTGTAAGCAATAAAAAGGGTAATTTTATGAAAAGAAAATTAATTGGACTAATAATGGTGAAACATAATTATTATTAAGAATTTTACACTACGAAATCTTATGTGTCATACTTAGGGGTTGGCCTTACATGCCGTAATGCGTTAAATGCATCATCGCGACGAGATTTGTATTGTAAATGTTTTTAATATGTTTTAAGATGAAAGTTATAAACTTTTGCTTGATTGATGTTTTTGTACATATGGCTTTGAAAGTAAGTTATCTTTAGACAAATTCATAGTGATGGAAACAAGGTTTGGAAAGAGCCTAGTGTCTACCTTTGGTTTCCATACACTTATGAGTTCGTTAAAGACATCTTACCTACATCTCCATTATATGTACAATATCATCTTAGGGGTGATTTACCTCAATTCCACTTGGTGGATGATAATTGTAGGTTCTTCTTTAATTGGTGAACCTAATACCTCAAACAAAAGATTTTAATTTTATCTTGCTAATTGGTAATTAAAAATTGTTTTGAAAACTTATGTCATAAAGATGAGTGTATACATCTTTATACATGTTTTGATTGTCACATCAAAATTTAATACCCTACAAAATTTAAGTTACATGCCATCTAACTATAAGGAACACTTGGAATTAATTCTTTGGTATGCGTGAGACCTAGGCCAAAGATTAATGACAAGGCAAATTTTCGAGTGTGCGTGAGACCACACATGGAGAATTTGCAGTTTCTAAGTTAGACGACTTAAGTAAATTGATGCGTGAGACCTAGAACTTACGGCATAAGATGGGATGAAACATGCTTACATTGCAAATTGATGAATCAATTTGATGTAAATCCCACAATGATCTAGGAATTGAAAAATTGTTTGCCAATTATTGTTCGACAGATTACCATCTTTTGTACTTTCATTACTAGCAGATCAACTGATGTAATGAAACTTATGAAAAGTTGGATCCTAGGTTTTCAAGAAAATTATTTGGTTATATGAATATTTCCATGGGTATTATATTTTCTTGAAAACATGTATTATCGAAAATACTAAAATTGAATTTTGCAAATTCTTTTAAATGTATTAATGCAATATTGAACCGTAAACATGAGTTATTCTTTTCACAAGTAAATTGATCTACACCCATATGGGTTTTTGGTTAGGATCAACTTTACGAAAAGAATAAACATAGTCTTCTTTCCATATAGTGAAGTGTGAGACTTAATCCCAATTCTTTTCATGAATGAGAAAGGTATAACAGGATAATTATAATTGTCTATGTTCTAAATACATAACTCGTAGCAATCTTTAATAGTAAGTTGATTTGCACTTTATGAGTTATTAAAATAGAAACTAGACATATTACCGCAAGAATGGTAAAAGACAAACTAGCAATAGTTGTTTTGCTTTGACCATTTAAAGATACTACATACAATTGTTGGAATGGTAGATCTATTCAGGAAGAAATTGCATGCCCACTTTTTTTTCAAGTTAATAGTTTGGAATGTGATGAATCACATTTACATAGTAGAATACATTCTTTTAGAACCTATATAATTGTTGCGAATGGGTTTTCTCAAAAGATGTAGGAAAGTAAATAGCACACTATTTTCTTTCACTGATAATGAAACATTTATAATGTTGTCAAATTCAATGGGAGTATTGTGTGCCTATTACTGAATAAGGGATAATTGTAATGTTCTCTAATTCAGTGAGAGTTACAAGACTTATTGTCTTGATTGTAACTCAGATTATCTTTTGTATATCTCAAGATAATTACTTTCCAAAATATAGACACTAATATTTTCAAGGATAGTTATGTGCGTTTCATTGATTGATTGAGTAACTCTATATCTATTAGTTATGCTAATGACACAAATCATATTGTTTATATTAACAAACGCATGCGTGTTGTTTATATGGTACATGGTGTTGTTTCATGCATAAGTGGGAGAAATCTTTATTGTGTGCAAGGTACAACACATAAGAATATGATTTAAAGGATTCTCTTAACTGCAAAGTAAGAGACTCACATTCTAATACACATATAATCTAAGAAAACATTTGGTGTTGAAATTTAGTAAACGTGAGACGCAAACTAAATTCCAACAACAATATGCTCCCTCCGTCCTATAAAAACTGTCTAGTTTGACTTTTCAGAGTCAAAGTGGTTTAACTTTGACCTTAAATATTTGTTATGTGTTATATAATACTTGATGAAAAAATATACCAATGAAAAATATACTTAAAACTCAATCCATTCATATACTTTGCATCAAGTATTATATAATACCCGCAAAAATAGATAAGGTAAAAGTTGAACCAGTTTGACTTTGAAAAGTCAAACTGGACAGTTTTTATAGGACGGAGGGAGTAATTGTTTTTTTTTTCTTTTGCTTTCTATGAAACGACAACAAGTCAACAACAATAATATAAGGGTTTTTGATGTTTTGTTTTCTTTAGTCAAATAGTTTTGTTTTTCTCAAAACAAAATTGTTTTGTGTATTATTTAACTAGCATTAACTTTAATTCGTTAATAGTACGTGTGTACAAGAACGTGATACAATCACACTATTGATTGTATCTTGGATCGATTAACAAAACGGTAAGGGGTTAATCATTGATCCTTATAAACCCTAATTAGGGTTCTTCAATTGTTCAAGAATTCAAGATTGCATACGATAGTTCTTTATTTATGTTTTAGTTAATTATTATGTGTTATACTTGATCCTACGCTTTCGCATATGTGGCTACTCGATATTAGAATACATATGATTGTCATGGTATTTAAATTCTAACAGTAGCTAGCGCAGCTAATATTTACCCATTAACCTTTTTGTGTACCAAATTTTTGTTGATTTACTGTTTTACATCTTAGCTTATTATGTCGTTGATCCGTTGTTACTTGGATCGGTCATATTTTAATCCAGGTTTTTTTTTTTTTTTTTTTTTTTTTTTTTTTTTTTTTTTTTTTTTTTTTTTTTTAATATATGTTTGATCTACTACCATATATATATACTTGCAATATAAAATTGTGTAGTTCTTTGACCGTCAACCTTGAGTTGATTATGTATATACCTTTGAATATAACTTATACTCCATCCGTCCCTAAATAAGTGTCCACTATTGACTTTTAAAGTCTTCCCTTTTCAACTTTGACCTTAAATTGTTTTATTTGTGTTATGTAATACTTGATGAAAAATATATGAATGGATTGAGTTTTAAGTGTATTTTCATTAGTATAATTTTCATCAAGTATTACGGAACACAAATGAAATAATTTAAGGTCAAAGTTGAAAGAAAAAGACTTTGAAAGTCAATAGTGGACATTTATTTAGGGACGGAGGTAGTATAATACAGTAATACTCATCGGTAACATCCACACAAAACAAAACTTCTACTAGAAACCTAGTGTGTACGATTTTTTTGGGGGTAACTAATGTGTTTGATTTAGATTTTATACACAATCAAGAATTCTATTAGATAACATGTGTATAATAATACATGTTAACAATTCATTCCATCCTAATAAATAGTCCATGTTTCTATTTTAGGATGTCCTAATTTAATTGTCTACTACATTACTACTAAAAATAGATTGAAAAATTTGATCAATTTTATCATATTAAATTTGGTTGAAATTAATATCACAAACTTTAAATATCGAAGAGATTAAATAATTGGTTAAGGGTAAAATGTCATTATGCAAAAAGTAAAAAAAGGTAAAACAGTACAAATTATACTTCTCTGAAACTGTATGTTTTATTGTTTGGGGAGAATAATTTGAAATGTAAGGGAATCATATTTGTTTTGATAGATCGTACAAATCTTTATTTGTTATTTGTTAATTTATAATAAGTCTAATTATAGGTGGACTTTATTGTTGCTTGTGATGTTCTCAAAGCATGTTTTGGGAATGTCATTTGGATTATACTTATATGGGTTTGTCCATATAAGTAACTTGTAATTTTTGTGTGATTAATACATTTGCCGGGGATGATCCTTTTTTCTCATCGTTATTTAACTCACGGATAGAGATACATGTAGGAAACATTAAAAAAAAAAAAAAAAAAAAAA
>LBNU01024997.1:129567-152807 GCA_014162995.1 Artemisia annua | reverse complement strand
TACCCGTACCCGTATCCGCTTACCCGAATCTATATCCGCTTTATTGATATTACAATTAAGTAGAATATATATACATTATATATAATTTCTTCCATTATATTTTTTTATGTATATATCTCTATTATATTACATATTTTATTCTGTACATGAATTATCCAAATGGGTTAAATCGTTTGATACGATATTCATTTTCTTTAACTTTAAAGAAAAAAGTAATATATTATGGTGTTTTTCTTTTTTTTTCGGTGGATTTTAGTGTGACTTAATATTAATACCGATATTTTGTCCATATAATACTCAATTGGGGATAACCGAAACCCGCGGGGAAAACCCGAAAAACCGATGGATTTTATAAACGGGTACCCATCGGGTTTTGGGGCGGGTTTGGGTATAGATTTCATAAACGGGTACGGGTCCACTAAAACCCGACCCAAACCCGACCCGTTGCCATCCCTATTGCCACCCCTAGTTGATCCATAAAACTAACCAAATACAAATTCAAATAAATAAGAGATTTCATCAATGTAGACCTTCCACCAAATGCCACAAGGTAACACATGATATCCAAAACAAGAACAGAAGGCTCCAACCAACTCCTAATCATATATAAAGTTACTATTAAAGCTTTAGACGAGTCCACGCCCCAGTCAATCCAAGGCGTTATGGCCCTTTAGATCTATGTGAAATCCCAAAATACGAAATAACTTGTATTTCGCATATTGCAACTCAGAGAAGGGCTGAACACATCCACCTTATCTTGTTAAATTCACTAGGAAATGCGTCCAACATATCACTAACAAATTAAAGTTTCATACAATCATGAATTACGTACATCGAACATTACATTAAATATAAAACAAGAAATGGAAATTCAATACCAATTAAGCAATTTCTATGCAGTCAACATCTTCAAAAAATGAACTTGGTGCTCTAGTAGATGTAAATGTAATATTGATTGGCTCTCTTGGATGAAATGTCCTAGTTCCATAACTTTGTAATTTTTCTAGCACCTTGCTAGCTTTTATATAACTAGCAGGGTACTCGCGCGATGCGGCGGCGGGTACCCTGTGACTATATTTTGTGGTGAACAAATGTTGTTCGATTACATCTTTCTTTCTAACAATAATTGTACAAATGAATGATAATCTAAATTTAGTTTATACGAATACAACTAATTAAGTTACATGTACAGTTAAATTATGCATTAGCACATACATTGATACATATATTACTCCGTAACTTTTAACCAAGCCACTTTTTATTATAAATAATTTTTTGTTAAAACATAGTTTGGGCCCTTTAAACGAAATACACAACCCATTAGCTATAACAAATTTTCGGATCAATACCGATTAGTCAATTTAAACTTTTAAAAATGTGGTTTGATCCAGTAACATTCACAACAGGCAACAACACTAAGCAAAGCCCAAATCCATTTATTAAAATCTAAATTAAATTGTTAGATAAGCTTAAAGGGTAGTTTTGGAAATTAGCTATCCCTTGAATCACTCACATACCCTAATAAAATATAAATGTCTGTCATTCACTTTAAACCACCGAACCTAATTTTTCTATCATCAAAAGTCTAAGCTTTTCCTTTCTCATATATTTCTTCTTTGGATGATCCTCCAACTTTCTTTCACATTTAATTAAAAACGTTTTATATGCTATTTTTATCGAGGTTATACGCTTCAGGGTTGTTTATCAAAATTGTTTTAATTTTCGATTTGTGATTTCAACCGATCGTTTCTTTAACAGCCTTGTTTGTGATTCGATTTTTGGTTGAGACCTTTTTGTTCGCGTCTTCCGCAATCGCCTAGTTTAACGGCGACACCGCAACACGTCTTTATCCGATTTTTGGATCATAACTTAATGGTGAGATTTCGGGTTCACGTGACAGATCTTGGGTTTTGAATTTTTTGGGCATATTTGTTTTTATAATATTTGAATTTTTTCGTATTTTCACTTTCATTTAATGTATCAGTTCTTGTATGAGATGGTTTTGCATCACTTTATTTCTTTAATGAAAATTTGTTATATTGTTTACCGTAATGGCGTAATGTATCAATTATTTAATTTGTTGTTATGTTCCAGTGATGTGTTGACTAATTTTTAGTTAATAAATTGATACGTATTGTACATTGTGCTTAAATGGTTGTACTTTTGGGTGTAGGGTGTTTTTAATAGCATTAATGTAGTTTATAGAATTTTGGTCTGAATTTCATTCTATGCTATTTTTTGTTGTACACCATGCTTTGGTTGTTGTAATTATGAAAATTGGTTGCTTTAAAGTGTTGTAAACTATGCATCATTTTTTGTAAATCTGAAAAGTTTGGAGAGAGAGTGCTTCCTCTATTATATATAGTATAGATTTTGCCGTTAAAAAAAAAACATCTTCAAAAAATGATTAGGGACAACGTAATTGTAAATTTTTGTTTTAAATTATCTATTGAAGGAAGAAAACGTAAACTATTGTTAGAGCATCGGAGCTATGAAAAAGGAAGAAAAATAATAGTATGCGTATGTTCGTTTGTCCGCAATTATCCGTAGCAACCGTCGACTAGATCTTTGTTCAAGTAAGTCATTTTGATTAATTGTATTAGAAAAACTATATGATTGGATGATGGATTTAACAAAAAAATCGCACGTGTTTTGTTTGCCGGTTTGGTTTTGGTAAAGCACAAATTATTAAATATGAATTTTGGTGCATGTGGTTGACGGGAAGAATTATTACATGGCTGTAGTGCTTTTTGGTTTATTGGAATTAACATATTGAATTATTACATGGCTGTAGGTGCTTTTTGGTTTATTGGAAGAGCTTTTTGGTTTACATGGCTGTAGTGCTTTTTGGTTGACGAGAAGAATTTTATTGCTTGTTTAGAATGGATTTTTTGTTACATATACTGATTGGAATTTTAGTTTAAGTTAGTGGCTTGTATAAAAGTTGTTCGTTTGGTGATCAAGGTTTCCGCATCTACTGTTTTGGTTCGTAATAATTTAGAGTTCGATTTGGAAGTTCGTTGTTTGGGTTCGGTAGATTTGATGGCCAATAGTTTTGCTCATATCGATATCGTTATTTGCATCGGTATTGGTATTTGCAACGGGTAGTTTTGGTTTTGCATTGGTGACTGGTTTTGTGTTGGTGATGGTGATGCAATTGTCTTAATTCTTAACTAATCTGATTAAGTCTTGAATAATTATTTATTGCATCTCGGTATCAACAACATGTTTTGGTTCTGTTCGGTTTCGCCCTGATTCTGCCTGGTTCTGCATGTGGTTGCGTTTGGCTCTGCATATGTGTGATTTCACCTGGTTTTTTTTTGGTTCTACATTTGTCTGAATTTCACCCTGCATCTGGTTCTAGTATAGTTCTCCATCTGTCTAGTTCTGCCCGCCCGAATCTGCTCTGTCTACCTGAATCTGCTTTGTCTGCACCCGTCTGCATGAATCTGCTCCGTCTGCATCTGTCTGTCTGAATCTGCTATGTCTGCCTAAATCTGTTCTGTCTGAATCTACTCTCGTTCATCTCTGTAATTATGTTGCGTTGCTCTTAATTTTGGTCCGTCTATTTCAGACTTGACTGTTGTTACCTTGTTACAGTTTGGATTGCATCGAATTGAAATTCCGTCTAGCACCGAGTTTGTACTCTGGGACAATTCGCTTTTCGTTTGTTTTTCAGTTTTAGTTATTTTCTGTTTGGCAAACTCTCAATGTAAACCGCTGCAGTTTTGCGAGTTCGAGAGATGATGTTAGATAATAAAGACCTATAGGCCCGTTTAGCATATAGGGTTTAGGTTTTTTTTCTTTTCTATTTAATGTCTTTGTATTGTAACTAGTTAGTTGAATCTGATTAATATATTTTCAGTATTCTATCTGATTTTAACAATTGCCACCTATTTGGCGTTGTAGATGCCCTTAGAAACATACACAGTAGTGAAACATTCCAACAAACTAAAACACGTATATATCCAAACAGTAGACTCAACTAAGCTACAACATACAAGCCTGCAAACCAAATATGCAAACAGCATCTCCCAACATTCTTGAACATATCACTTGTTAGAGCAAACTAACTAGATAATAACAAAATAATACAAATTTGAATACAAATCTTATTGAGAATATTTTATGACGAGTTCAAACAGCATTACAAATATTACGCCTTAATTATAACCAGGCTTCAAGATATTTGATTATAAGGGTGTTTGACATTGATTATGCAAGTGCGTATCTTCTTTTTCTTTTGGATGAGCACTTTAAGATAAGCAATCCCAAACACTCTTAAAAACAATACAATTATTTAATTTAAAATAGTTTACGTTTTAGCGTATATATGGTGGAACAAACCTGACTTCTTGCATGAAAATCATCATCAGTTAAGCTGATAACTCACATACTAAGTTGATACTATTGTTAACCTCTGAAGTAACCAGAGCAAGTTTTAAGTCGTCGTCGACGCAAATGAGTATCAACTCATTCTCTTCATCCCAGTATTTCAGACGAATCATATTACCATTCAGCTTGAACTGTTTTGCCACTTCATTTTTCAGCTTCAACAGTCCCAATGAAGTAACAAACTGGAACTCTTTAATAATATTTTCATACATTGCCTTCACTAAGACCATTGTGTCCGAGCCTCTTTTACGCTTATTGTCGCTTTTCAGAGGACTACTTGTTTCTCCAGTATCACCAAATCTAGCAGATATGATCTCCATACTCACATTGGTGGAAGAGCATTCATCTGGGACATTCATAGAATTGGTTGCCACATTACTAAAGTTATACGAGGTTGTTGAGATAATATCAGGTTCTATGTTTGCGGGGAGATCCATGAGCGGTTTAACAACTTCTATATGTGAGTTTTCACCGAGTTCAAATCCAGAAGCTGCTCCGATATGCTGCATTAATGTCTGCACCAAGTTAACTTGTACATGTCTAACATCTTTTATGTTCAATGGTAGAAAAAACTCCAAAACATAGTCATGATTTCCTTCAACACTATGCAAGAAGATTGAAAAGCACCTCGTTAAACCACTCATCTGTGCATTGTGGACCAAAGGGTATTCTTCTTCACCGAGTTTGGTAACATCTTCACAAAAGCATGAACCACGGGACAACAACGCCCTGCCAACTAAGCCACGGTACATGTCCAAATGTTGTTCCCTGCATGCTTTCCGAAAAGACCACATGCCCAAGTCTGGAACATAATATGGCAAAGAAGCTGTTGACATGCAGACTTTCCCAAGGCATTTAGTATCGAAACTACCACATTTCTTTTCTAGAATTTGCTCATGAGAAGCTAAAGTACTAAGTGGTGAGATAGCCCATGTCTGAGCAAGCGGTAATTTGTGAGAGTCACACACAACTTTCAAGATGCTGGATATTTTTTCCAATTCATTTAGCCTGAGTTCACTCGAAACCTGCACATATATTAGAGATTCCCATATAAGAAGTCCGGAACAAAACGAGATTTAGAAGAAAGGAGAAGTAGAAATTCAGATCATAAATCAGCAAGGCACAACTCACATTTGAAGGACCATCATCAAGTAGTTGTAGGCATGTCAGATTTTGTGTCTGCAATTAAGTTGACTACAGTTTGTCAATGAACAGCAATGAAAATACATTTAAATTAACTATAATATATCTGAACACATGATTCCTAAAATGTGGATATACCAATCCTTTTTCTTTCTATCAGTTGCATTTTGAAAGCTTCTACGAAATAAGTATGGAATCCAGGAAATACTAATTGTGTATCCCGACAACCATAGTAGTGATAGTGTTCTCCCTAAAGCAGCATAGTAGTACTTGTTTGTTTTGTACTTGTGAGAACAAAACCTACAAATCATGGCAAATCTAAGGAAAAATGATAATGGAATCATTTGAGAAAGTGATGCAGCAGATCTTATCTTTACAGTAAAACAATGAGAAAAAGTATGTGCACAAAAACACTAAGAAAGATAGGGATAAATAATTTAGAGAGGAAAGATGGAATTAAACCTGTAAAGCCTTCTGAACTTTTTCAGCCTCATAAGCAAGGCTAGTATACTTTGAAGACGTCAAGAACTCGATCACACCAACACATGACCTTGTAACTGAATCAAACACCGGTAAAGCCAAATATCCATGGAGATTGCAACGAATCGCACATTCTTGTTGCGCAAAATGTTTTGGCAAGTAATTAGCTATATCAGAAGTCCACTCTGGGAATCCTTGCTTAAATACTCGGGCAGGAGGACTAATGTCTTCTTCATTATCATGATCCTTATCCACTACATAAAGGATGTGCTCGGAGTCTTTTCGATACAAACAAAGTTCGTCCTCAATGACACCAAGACCAAATGGTTGATCAATAGTTGTAAGTAGCTGTTTTTTCCCAACGAAAATAAGTGACCAAAACTGAACAATAACACGCTGCTTGCGGAAAGTTAATAGCTTTAGCACAACTCTTATCTTGTCCTGTAACATTCTCTGAGTATGTTGGTTATTGTCAATCCCCAACTCAAAACCTATTCTTCAGCAAAACAAGTTAGAAGATGTTTTGGAATACAAAACTTGTAAACTTGCAAATTATGGAGAAACATGTCACCAATTTTAACTTTTGGGCCTGTTTTAGTAAGAAAAAAGAAGGAGTCTTGTAAATGCAAAGTGGAACTCTGTAGTTCCTTAATGTAGTAATAAAGAAATTAAATATGTACCAATAATGGTTTTGGAATCAGATGAATCAGTTTGACGGAGTTCATCTCGCGGCTCTTCATTTCCAGAGACCCAAAGCGGATTTAGATATCTCTCTTCACCAGATAATGGAACTGTCGGTTGTTCTAAAGAGAATTTGTTCCGCATTAAATCTGTGATCTTTTCACTAGACAAACCAGAACCCAAACATGGTGCTTTGTCGGCGTTTTCAGATTTAACAGACTGGGACAACCGTTTCAAGCTCATTGAAACTGCGCAGATCTTAACTTCTTAAATTCTGTATAAATTGTGCTAGTGAGACCCTGTTCCACGAAAGTGAATAAATTAAATAAGTACTAACTAAATAAGAGCATAAGACAACTCCAAATGATGTTCCAAAAAAGAAAACAGGTGTTGCTTAATATTATCACAGTTTCAAAATCCTTAATCCTAATTCGTAAATTTGGCAACAAAGCAGATAAACACAAATTTTATATACTTTAAATGATCAAAAAGATATATTGTTTCGAGTATTGCTATTTATAACATCCTCGCTTTAGGAATAAAGTTTTCACGATTGATTATAATTTGTGTACTTTTAGTAACTTCGACACTGGGAAAAAAAATAGATTGATGCGGACTTGCCAGTGATTAACTAAAAACGCATAAAATACCTAAAATAACATGCAACAAACATATTAAACGATTGTAAACATCAACAGGTCCGTTTTCGCTCTAATTCTCTAAAAAATATTAAAATCAATTCCACATGATTTAATAACTTTACTTTAATAAGTGACATATCTATTAGCTAATGAAGATATGGATGCATATGTGACTACAAAATGCAATAATTTGTTGTTAAAAAGATTACTAGAGTCTAATGTGAGTTCATCAGTTACTCGGTTAGATCATTTTATAGGAATTAATCTGCGTTATTGAAGAAGAAGAAGAAGAAGAAGAAGAAGCAGCTTATGTTGATAGATTTGCAAATTATTTCGCAATCTTACGTTGTTTATTATTTTTTGTTTTTGAAGTGTATGTGTTTACACGTACATGTGGGTTCAACTTTCGTTTTTATTCAACCATTGCCTCTTTTGTCAACCAGTTAACCCCACTTTCACGTGCTAGAAATAAAAACCAAGATTATATTGTTTTCTGAAAGACCAGAAAAACCAAGATCGAAAGTACGTATGGTCTTTTTGTCTTGTGATTATGAAAGACCAGAAACCAAAATTTATTTAAGTTTTATATGTGATAACCGAGTGAAATTAAGAAAAATAAAACCAAAGTCATATTTTTTCTGAAAAGAAAAGGTTTAAATACACAAGTGGCTAACTTTTTTTAAACATGCTTGAAATTAACATGACATGCATGGTTCTTTATCTTGACATTTCACTTTTTGACATACTTAATGTTAGAGTTACGGATATAAATTAAGTGTAGCATGACCGGACTCGAACTTGAGACTTCGGGATTGCACACTTTACGTATGAGTTTCAATTAATAATAATTATTGTATTAGTTACGAATAATTATTAAATTCACGAAATAAGCACTTAACGGTACCTAGCGACCGTTAGATGAAAAGGCAAGAAGGATCTAGAGATTCCTCTTGGACTAGGATTGGCCAAACACCCCTATCCCACATCGCCTGGGATAGGAAATGCTCCAAGGTTGGGATAGTATAAATACATGGCCTCATGTATTCATTTGTTCATCCCTTGGTTTACAAAGCAAGCCAATCTTTCTCCTAGTCCCTTTCCTTGAGCTATTGCGATTGAGGCATACCCCATTGGGTGGGCATTCGATTTGCTAAGGCTCTTCTAGTAGTGCTTGCTTCGTGAATCAAGAACCTAGCTTTTCTTATTGAAACGCTAATAGTACGTGTGTGTGAGAACGAAGATTTAGCATACTTTTGCTAACGGTGATCTTGCCCTATTCGACTATCTATTAGTCGATTCATATAAGCCCTTTCCTAGGGTTTATAAGTTCTCATTCTTGGAAGCTTTTGAGGTACGCATTTCTTTTTTATGTTTGGTTAATTAATTACTTGTATTTGATCTTTTCCGCTGCGTACTCTTAGATGTTTATGTGTTTATGTCTTTTATGTTATTCACATATTCCAACATAATATGCTTGCGTTATTGTGTGCATGTTTGTCACTTTGTGTATATGGAGCGGTTAAATAATGTACGACTTCTTTGCAAGTACTCTATATGCATGAGATAATATGGAGTAGTTAGATTATGTCCGACTAATTTATAAGTACGTGAAAACTTGTCACTGACATTCAGTTGAATTACGGGTTAGAGTTTTAGTTGCGGTAATACTGGGGTCGAGAAAAGTGTTGCCCATGTTATAATATCAATACTGGTGAAGATAGATTTGCAAATTATTTCGCAATCTTACGTTGTTTATTATTTTTTGTTTTTGAAGTGTATGTGTTTACACGTACATGTGGGTTCAACTTTCGTTTTTATTCAACCATTGCCTCTTTTGTCAACCAGTTAACCCCACTTTCACGTGCTAGAAATAAAAACCAAGATTCTATTGTTTTCTGAAAGACCAGAAAAACCAAGATCGAAAGTACGTATGGTCTTTTTGTCTTGTGATTATGAAAGACCAGAAACCAAAATTTATTTAAGTTTTATATGTGATAACCGAGTGAAATTAAGAAAAATAAAACCAAAGTCATATTTTTTCTGAAAAGAAAAGGTTTAAATACACAAGTGGGTAACTTTTTTTAAACATGCTTGAAATTAACATGACATGCATGGTTCTTTATCTTGACATTTCACTTTTTGACATACTTAATAGTTACACCAATATGACTTATTTAAGTAGTATCGACTATTGAATTAGTTTGATGAGACCAGTCTGATAATTTACAGCTACTACACAATCAAGTGTCTGTCAATTAATATACCAAATCTCAAACCCAGTCAAACTTACTACTCTAGAGAAATTCACAAACTAGTCACATAACTAAAAGATCAACAATATTTACCTAGCGATTTTTTGGGTTGGGGTTTCCAGATATAGCAATTTGGATTATAAGATAGTAATTATTCAACTTTGAAGACGTGCCGTTCGGTTTTGTTGCCTCTTTGCTAGTTCTTTTTTGTGGGTTTTGATGGTTATTGTGCAAGGATGGGATAGGTAAAGGATAGAAGAGGTTAACATGAGTCCAAAGGTAGTTGAAAGAGGGTCCAAAAAGGGGTTTAAAGCTGAAATCACAAAGTTTTATATTGCAAATCTTGAGTTTTTTTGGTTCTCTTGAGTTTTGTGAATTTCTATATTAAAAGAGGGTCCAAAACAAATTTGAGAGCTTTTTAGTTGTTAATATGATAAAAACCTTAATTTACCAAAAATAGTTATTTTTGTTATTTTCCCAATAAGATAACATATTTCATACATACGAGTACTAAACTATACTATTTTCGTTCATTCCAACAACTCTATACTAATATGCATGCGAAAGAGAATTAGAATATTACGGAGTATAACTATTAGCTAGGTCAGTTTTTGTTGCTATACATCTAGCACCTGGTATAAGAAACAAGATTTGATTCTCCGTATAAAGCACTCAATATCAATGAGACAATCAAAATAAGAAACGTATCAAGAGACTATATATTAAAATAAGAACAAAAAGCATATAACTGATAATTTAAGAGACATAAATTTAGAATGCAAGTAACAGATACCATATAATATATGCTAACAGAAACTCATGCAAACATAGTAATTTCTCTGTTGAGGTCATACCTGCAGAAATCCTTAATGTGACTGAATTCTTTTTAAATAACCAGTGGATATAAAAACGAAAAATCACAAATAAAGTTGTAGTAATTTTACAAATGAAAGTTGGAGTGTGAAGCTGTCGAGCTGGATATTTATATAAAGATGGTGATGTGGTGGGGGAGAATGAGAGTTTTTATAAAGCTGGTGCTGACGTTAGGGTAGAAGGAGCAGACAAAGGAAAAGACATTCATTTCGTTTTCTTTGAATTCCTGTATGTGATATGTCTCTCAAAAACTTTTGGGTTAATTCTACATATAGGTAACGAACTTTTCAAAATTTTCAATGTTAGGTGTTTTACTCATGAAAATACTAAGTTAGGTAACCAAACTTTCAACTTTATTCAATGTTNAAAAAAAAAAAAAAAAAAAAAAAAAAAAAAAAAAAAAAAAAAAAAAAAAAAAAAAAAAAAAAAAAAAAAAAAAAAAAAAAAAAAAAAAAAAAAAACACTCCAAATCATATCGAGGATATGGTGTTTGCCGGTAAAAACACTCACAAATATGGTGTTGGCCGGAATCTAGGTTTCTTGCTGGAAAAAACCCACATCAACAACCACACTCGATCAAAAACTCACAAATAGGATATGGTGTTTGCCGGAAAAAACACTCACAAATAAAACCCACATCAACAACCACACTCGATCAAAAAAAAATATCACTCCAAATCTTCGAAGCCTTCGAAATGAGGGGAGGAGTTGGTGACAGTGAGGTGGAGGAGTAAGAGGAGTGTGATGAAGAGAAGTGAAGGTTCTGGGGAAGCCATTAATGGATGGATTTGATCTGAATCAAGAAGATGAAGAATTAGCGAATAGTACAAATGTTTTTGTCACTGTGATCTTTTGTTTATCATATGAATTTATGTGAGTGGTCTGACTTCATTTGCTTGTGATTGCTTGGCTCACTATGAAGAAAATTATACAAAATTGAATTTTTAGTTAAGGTAATATGAGACAAAGGAGTGCATTTTGAGTTTTTGCGTGTAGTAAAGTTTTTTTCTTGAACAGAGTGTAGTATTGGATGGGAACTTGGATCTGATATTGGATGCTTGCTTAATTTATTTTGCGTAATTTATTTACTGATAACATACTAGTTAGCATTTTCATAATCTGGGTTTGCCGGAATCTGGGTTTGATGACGAGGAAGATGAAGATCTTGTTTAAAGATGATAATGAGTTTGTGTTTGATGACGTCACATGTGGGCCCATAAGCTTAGGCGGTTATATTACCTAACATTGAAGGTTTCACAAAGTTTGGTTACCTAACTTGGTATTTTCGTGAGTAAAATACCTAACATTGAAAATTTTGGAAAGTTCGTTACCCCAAAACTTTTTACCTAACAAAGCCTTTAAAACATCAAATACTCCGTATACCCATTAAAATTAAATTAAAAATACTTTGGTTTATTCAATTCATTATAACTCATAATTTGACTATTATTATACCATTCACCTTACTAAAGTCTAGGAGGTGTGTGTTTGGTAGGTTTTGCAAATGGGGTTTGGGTTAAGTCCTAAAATATGTAATTTGGCTCGAAATTCTTTAAAGATTAAGAAATGGAAAAGGCTCACAAAATCAACATTAAGGAAGTTTGGTGGGTTTCGGTTAATTATTCCTTTTAGTCTCTCGTTTTTGTTTCACACATATAAATTAAAAACATAACAGCAGTGAGTTATATATTATTATTACAAACTAAGTACTAAAAGAGTGCCGCTCAAATAAGAAGTCAAACATGCTCATTGAAAATAATATCCAATAAAAAAAAAAACCCAGTTAAATAACGTTTGTTGGAGCAAACAAGTAATTAAAAGTTTAAAACAATCTCTCGAATAACAATGACCAAAATTGAGCATAATAAAAGCATAGAACTAAATCAGAACCAAAACACAGAACGAAGTTCAATTCTTTTTCTTGGATATCAAAGCCTAGCTAAAATTGGTGAGTTGAGGATTAGTTACATCATTGCATAGCATGTATGTTAATTTGTTTCTGATCCTGTCACTATGTAACTTTTGGACTTTAATAAAGTTGAGTTGAGGTCGTTTTGCAAGACTATACACTTGGAAATTTTTTTTAGAACAATATTTTTTTTCACGCCTATACCACCTACCTCATAATATATCTCATAAATACCTCCAACGAAGACTATACACTTGAAAATATTTAGACTATACACTTGAAATTACTATATTATTTAACGAAGACTACATAAAATATGTTAACATAGTAACCCAATAGAAAAGTGATATTCCCACCATTGACTAAGAGAGTATCTTTTTGCTAATGCTCAGTTAAAAAGTTTGTTGAGTAAGAAAAAATAAAAGGTTAGGAAATAAATATTTTTAGCTTAATTTTGAGATGAAGTATTTTACTTCAAAATCAATTAAATCAACGTTTTCTTTCAATCATTTTTCTTTTTTCTTTTTTTTTCCTCCTAAAATGTTAGTCGAGAAGACAACAATTTTTTGTTTCACTTCATTTTCTTTACATTTCTTCCTTAAATGATATTCGAGAATACAATGTAAAAAAAAACTAAAAGAGTGTTAATTGCTATTTTTAGGATAATATAATTAGTTTTAAAGAAGTATGCTTATGTCCTATTTCAAAGTACCTTAATATGATGCAAAAATTACGTTAATACCATCATATAATCATATACTCCGCAATTCTTAAGATTCACCCTAAAACGCATTATAACAAGATTAAATTTAAAAGCAATTACATACCACATCAACTATATGTTTTCGCCTAAAACCGGCCTCTAGCTTATATAAGCAAGGATAAAAACAGAATCAATAATTCAATTCCAGGTTGTCAATAGATCAACTCAAAACCATAAAAATATATAGGGCAATAACTACTTAATAATAACTCCACGTGATTTATTAATTTATGGGGATATGTTAGCTACATCTTGATGTAGGCAATTAGCTACACATCCCCTTTGTAAAAAATTTTAAAAATGTACAGTTCAGCCCCTGCAGTAAGTCGCAGGGGCTGAACTGTACATTTTTAAAAGATTTTACAAAGGGATGTGTAGCTAATTGCCTACACTTGGATGTAGGTAAGATTTCCCCTAATTTATGATGTCAAAAAACACAAAACGAATTTTACTTTAAAACTAAAAGATCCTCAAATATGCAAGTTGACTGAAAGCGTAAAATGAAAAGGTGAGAGTAAAACTTACAAAAATTTTAGATCACTTCATTTCCTAAGTTGTTGTATATGAGGTTTTATCTAAATGGCATAATTGTTTACAAATCCTTGCTTCTTATATTTCTCTCTCGAGTAAATTGCAAAAACCATCTTCGTCGTTGGTCAAATCATACGTTTCTACATTTTGGTTTTGAGATTGCAGGCGGCTTCCTGTGGGGAAATTAACCTTCGTTTTGATTTCAGCTGCTCAAAGTAAAATGACTAAAATGCCCTTTTATTTATCGCTTTTCCGATTTTTCTATAACTTTTATCTTTTTTAAAAACAAAATTCATCACCTTAATAGCCATTATTCATTATTCAATCAAACATTATAAAATCTTTGAAACTTTATCATTATTTTAAATATGCAAATCATCCACCCAAAAATCATGGTTGTATTCAAAATATCTATCGGGTTTTGCTAATCACAACCCAATGGGTTATGTTTAAGCTTTCCTTAATTGAAAAATAACACTTAATTAACATCATATATTCTATGTTTAACAACAATTTCTATAATTATAATCATAAAAAGGTATAAGTATGGAAATAACGAGTTCATTAAATGTTGTTTTACACAAATGATGAGACTTAAACACAACCCTATGGGTTGTGCTTAGCAAAACCCATATCTAATTACAAACAAATTTCATTGTCGTAATATCTATATTTAATGCCAAAATCCATCGTAAACCTTAAATCTCAACGCAAATTGAACACACACAAGCAATCAAGATGCTAAGTAGTCCATATCATCTGCTTCAATCTTTAATTTTCAACTGATATATATATTAAAAAAATAAATAAATAAATAAATAAAACTTTGAAAGGATAAATTCCAATTTTGGTTCACGATACCGCTTATATAAGTCAAACACCACCAATAATGTTCCAAATTAATAAAAAGGCTCCAATCTGGAAGAATATGTAAAACCAATATGTAGATGTTTTCCGGCGGTAGGGATTACAAACGCGATGTGGCGGTTGTTCGGTGGCTGAAATCTCAAAGAATACGTAAGACTAGGATGTAAGTGTTGTGTTCGATGGTGTTACCAGATCTGGTCGGCGTCTTATTCAAACCACCATCTTCATATTCTTTTTAATTTGCGTGTTTGTCGCAACTGTTTTATATTTTGTTTTAAATTAAGATTTTTGATTTTTGTGAGGTGAGTAGTGTTGGGCAATTCAGTGTCCAAAGTCTAGTATAGATTTGAATGATAAACAACTTAAGTAAATAAAAGTTCCTGAATGTAATAAAGTATTCAGCGAGTCACCCTGAAGAAGTTCTTCAGAGTATGAAGATAAAGACTCATCACGTCAACATGAGGCGTAACTTAGACAGTGAAGACAAGAACCAAAATCAGGATGATGGAGTCAGCGTGTGATGACAACAACACACCGACTCCCTAAAGATCTCCTCAACTCACTAAAAACATTCCGAGACTTAAACATTTTTGGTAGGATGTTTAAGTCTCTGAGATATAGGCAGTTAATTTTTTTTTGAAGAGATAAGTGCAAGGCACTATCACAAAGTCAAAATATTACATTAGTTATTAAAGGTACAAAACAGTTGTCATGCTAGGAATAGAGACATGATGACACGTATCATTTACCCGACGGGTTTACACTTTATCTTTGCCTAAAAATAAAGCGTTGTAAAGAAACAAAAAGTATCTCTTGTATTAAAAGTTTCAAACGTTTTTAAAAGCTCGTTTTTCCTTCTCCAACTAGAACCAAGTCATAGATTTAATATTTAATTATTAGTTTAGCATAGTTCTTACTTAAACATAATACTTTGGTTTGTGTTTAAGTTTTTAGTGAGAACATCACATATAGAGCAGTGAAACCTTTAAGGCAAGAGATGAGGGCAAGTCAGTCGCTAGAACTCCCAGATGCTAATAACTCGCTAGAAGGGGTAGAAAGCCTGTTCTTTTGGTACAAATCCTCTTTATTGAATGAAACTAGCTAGTTGTCTTTGAAGTCATGTACTTAGCCTGATTTTCAGTCCATCGCGGGCACTACCCGACTGATTTCGGTATTGCATATAAGTACAAGTTTAGATGTGGACATCTAGACAAGTGAAACGGTACTTGCTGTCGAAGTTTACTACTGGATAGGAATTCCATCGGTATGGCATTAGAACTGCTCGGAGAAGTTCGATATTGAAGGTATACAGTTTGAAGTATTGTTCCCTACCCACTGGGGATTTTTTTTCCCCGCTCCAACTTCGGATTCTTGGAAATAATCCCCGGTTCTATGATTTAAGGTTAGGAGTTTCATTCTTAGCAAGAATAATTGTTATTCACATCTCAAGTGTTATTTCACAAATACTTGGGTAGAATTCTTTGTGTTTAACAATAAATAATTTAAACGGTGAAAATTACTTGAGTGTTTTTAAAGTGTTCTACGATATCAATTGTCAAAGTGGTACTTAATATTAAACATATTACTAAGTTGTTTAACTAACTAATAGTTAAATAACGTAGCAAGTGGGTACAAGCATGTGGGGGGTGACAAATGGATAAAGTTATAAGTAAGTAAATGGATTTATTCGTGGGTTTTAATTTTCTTTAACATTTGATTGTTAAGGTGATAATAGATTATGGTTGCATGAATGTGTTTTGATAAAATTTGTGTATATGAGAATAAAATGATGAACTTTGTTTCTAAAGAAATAAAAAAATCTAGGGGAAATTCAAAGAGGTTAAAGATGAGGGTAATTTAGTCATTTTATTTTGGTCAGGGACATAAAAGAACCCAAGGTTTTCTAACAAAGAGGTCCTGCAATTTTCAAACCATAAAGATGAAACGTGCAATTTGACCAAACCACAAGGATGATTTTCGAATTTACTCTTTGCTCACTGTCACTTGCATAACACCCTATGGAGGACATATCTCCATTATTGAGAGATCGACCTCCTGTTTGTAACTATTTCGATCTTAAAATCCAATGTTTTTATTTAAGAGCACGGTACCGGTACCGTACCGATCCCGTACCGAATTAGTGGTACCGATTTTTTCCCGAGCATAAATAATAGTACCGGTACCGTACCGAACGGGATTCGGATACCGGTACCGGGAAATCGGGATTTTCCCATTTTTTTTCGGGAATTTCCCGATTTGGTACCGGTCCCGTACCGAATTAGTGGTCCCGATTTTTTTTCTCCTTATTTCGTAGTACCGGTACCGTACCGTATATCAGGAATCGGTACCGTTTCGGTACGGTACCGGTACGGTTCCGGTTCGGTTCCAGGATTCAGTTCGAAATGCTCATTGATTATGTGTTGTAAATGACTCTGTGTTGAAAAAAAATAATAATTAATTACGAGTAATTCCGAATAGTTTTCTTTACCATTCCTCATGCTCTAACTTTTGGACTTGAGTTAATGTGGAATTGCACGACAACTTTACATTGAAATTACTAGTACCATTCTTTAACTAAACGGAAAAGGATAGGTTATTAATACTCCCTTAAAATACCATTTGTATCCTCTCTAGTTTTTTCATTTATTTTATTTTCTTTTTTATTTTTATATATATTTTTTTATTTATTATAAACTACAAAACTAAAAGTAAGGAACATAAAATATATACTTTAACAAGTCAAAATTATTAACTGACAAAAAAAGAAACAGAAACTGATAAAAAAAACTGTGTTCTACTGTTAACAGGGAAGTTAAAAGAGAATACTGTGTAATTTTTTGGGCCAGAAGGGTACCAATAGGAGTACCCAAATGGAGAATGTTAACACAATGACGCAATAGAAAACTGTTGCCTAGTTTAAAATGTTTATTTGAGACTAAACTAAAGTTACAAATGTGACATCATGTCTACCCTAAACCCATTATAAATGGATTAAATTGAAAATTTCTAATGTTTGCGGGTCTTATTGCAGCTAATAACATAATAAGTGAATTTAGACACTGCCTTTTCAAAGTGCTTATTTTAAAGCTGCTTATCCACTTAGCAGGAAGGAAAAAAACATTTTTTTAAAAAAATCCCCATTTTACCTTTTTCTACTTTTATAAACGATTAATTAGATACCACATCATCATTTTGTATTCTTCAAAAGAGTTATGATTGTGAGGCCTAAAAATGTGCCTAAACCTGTGTGTCATCATCCTGATGGTTGCAGTTAAAGGATCTACTTTCTCACAAATCATCAAAATCATGTCACATATGTTTAGACCTAACTTTAAGCACATATGTTAAGTCTCTCAATCATAACTCTCTTCAAAAACCTCAAAAAAATAAATAAATAAATAAAAATAAAATAGAAAAATAAAAAAATCCCAAAAAGTAAAATAAAATCCAAAATCAATAATAAGAATTCAATTCCCGGAAGGTATCCATGAATCCATCCATATTGACCCAAAACCATATCAAGTAGATCAATCATTGCCTAATAACAATTCCACATGATTAAAGAAAAACACAACTTTTTACATCAAAAGCAACTGATCCTTAAAAAGTGGTAAAACGAAGCAGCATACTAAAAGAGAAACAAAGTTATAAACAACTTGACAGAAAGAAAGCATAATACCATAACCAAAACTAACCTTCAAATCATTGTAGAAGAATCAATCTGCGCTGAAGAAGAAGAAGAAGCTGATCGATACGCCTCCACATTTGCTACTCTCTCTAAAAGTTGGCTTTTCCTTGATCAAAACATTACTCGTATTAGCAATTTGCAACTATAAATCTATATACCTATAATCCAAAAGATCAACCTCTTGTTTGCTATTTGATTTTGAGATACCAAAGTTTTTCTTAGGCTTTTTAATGTGTGATGAACAATAACAGAGTGAATAAACAAACGGAAGTGGCCTGGATTTATAATAAAACTCGGTCTTAATTTAACCCTTCAAATAATCTTTGTTTAACAAACGTGCTCATGAAGTTTGCTAGCGATAACATAATCAAAACACAGGTCCTAATCAGGCTTACTATTTTTGACATAGTTATATAGACCAGGTAAAACATCAAATGTGAATACTATAAACTAAGCGTATTTTAATGATGAAATTTGGCATTCGATGGCTATGTTTACGAATTTAAAATATGAAATTATTTTCATTTTGTCAACTAAAAAGAAGGGTGTTATCACCTTATCTAACGTGACTACTACTGACCAACACGGACGGAACCAAAGGTTTCCGCTGGTTTTCGAGGAACCCCATGAATTTTTTTGATGCAATTTTAATTTTTGGAAAAACATCAATTATCCTAAATGCATCTTAAATGCACATGGTATCGAAATATGTTTCTAGTATTATTTAGTTAGTATACTTACAAATAAAAAATGAAACTAAATTTTAGTATATTACGGTTTAAAAATCTTTGTGCACCCAGTCATATTTGGTCCTGGTTCCGTCCCCGTTGACCAACAATACTTTTCCTAAACAATAATTGGTGATTGCTACTTTGTTAGCCGTTAGCTTCCGACTTTCTCCTCCAATTGATCATCGTCTCTTTGTTGGGCCAATTCAAAGTCCAAAGCCTCTTAATATAGATTTGAATGAAAAACAACATAAGTAAATATAAGTTCCTGAACCTTATAATATGTTCAGGGAGACATACTCAAATAGTTCTTTTGAGTCTGAAGATAAAGACTTATTATAACATGATCCGAAACTCGAAGAGTGAAGATAAGAACCAATATGATGATAGAGTCGGTGTGTGATGACAATAACACACTGACTCACTAAAGATCTTCTCAAACACTAAAGGCATTCTAAACACTTAAATACCTTTGGTAGGATATTTTAGTCTCTGAAGTATATGCAGGAAACTCCATGGGAAGATAAGTTCAAAGTACTTATAAAAAATCAATGAGTATTATAGTTGGTAAAAAGTACAAACATTTGTTAATATTGTTCCACCAAAAGTATGTTTGTAACATACTATGAATAAAAGCGAGAAGTACAAAGTGTATTTTAGCTATCATATATTGACACGTACTTTTTACCACATGGGTGTCCACTTTTTGTCTATAAATAAGAATGTTGTAACGAAGGAAAAACCATCTATTGTATAAAAAAAATTAAGCACTTTCAAGAGCTCGTTTTTCCTTCTCCAAATAGGACTAAGTCCTAGATTTTATATCTATTGATTTTTCATAGTTCTTACTTAGACACAATACTTTGGTTTTGTGTTTAAGTTTAGTGAGGATATTACATACATACTTGTCATTCAATCCCAAGTGTTATTTCACAAATACTTGGATATAATTATTTGATTTATATCAATATAGAGTTAAACTTTGAGAAAGAAATATATTATGATTAAACTGACTTTATGTAAATGTGTAACCATTGTTAGTAGACATGTTGCTGAGCTGTTAACAAATAAATAATTATTAACTAAGTAAGCAGGAACAACATCATTTTTCTAAAATCACAATTTATAAAATACAAATATATATTAAGCATTTGGAGTTTTGGAAAGTTAGAAATTAAAGCATTATTTGTGCTTTCTTTTCCTAATTTTCTTTGACAATTAAATGTTATTTAACCCAAGTCTAATCTCAAGGGAAATTTGATTGAAAAATGCTTTACCATGCAAAATATATTACCCAGATGCTTTAAAAAATGTATGTTTTTTACTTTTCATGTTTTTGTAAAATAAAAACTTTTGAAAACAATTATAGTATACCTTTTAACTTTTTTTCTTATTTTTCACACCCTCAAAGCCAATTCAAGCATTGACATCTCTAATTATGTTATGTTTTGCGTTCTAAAATCCATACCATTTATCCAAAATACTTTGCTCTTTAATTTGAGATTGATCTAGACATGGTTTCGAGTTGTATTTCCAAAGCTCAAAATGTAATCCCCACAAAATTCTACGATACATTTGCGACTTTCTGCAATGGTTGCGATATGATAACATTTTTCAATTTTTCCAATCTACTTGCTACAGTGTCTGAGTAAGCTATCGCGTCAGTTACTTCAATCTTGTCACAAATGCGATATACTGCGATATTGACGATGAACATTCAAAAATGTTGCCACGTGGCATTAAGTTTCCCTCCCCATATATATTAAACACTAACCTTGCTCCCCCCTCAACACTCCATCTATGACTAACATTTCTATTTTTTTTTCATACATACATGACACTCTTGTCTCTCAATGCTACACAATGTTTTCAGCATAAGTCTTTATCACTTCACGCCCATAGATGGTCGAAACGGTAGTCTTTGACCTCTTTTACTTCCTGATTTGGGGTTTAACCTCAGGCTTGATTGCATAAACTTCAAGAGAGCTTGAGCTCCACTTCTTGTTTATGAGGACCATGTATCAAAGCTTCTTCTGTCCTCAGTGGCATTGGTTTGTAAAGTGAAGTAGCGTGAGAAGAAGATTTTTTGCACATATTTTTCATTATGAAGAAAGTATAAGATGAAGAGGATGGACGAGTTGTTGGACTAGTTTTTGTAATTTTATAGCGAGATTTTAATAAGTTTCCATTTGTAACTTTGTGATTGTATATGAGACTATCTTTTTTCATGCCAAGATTATATTTTATGATGAGGATCATCTTACTAAACCAAGTCTATATTGAACATAAGAAATAAATATGAATGAATAAACAAATATCAGCACTAACTAATAACACTCAATAACCACTTAACCATATCTATTGTAACACAATCAACCGTATGAGATAAATCATAGTTCAACATTCCTAAATACTATATCGATGTCTCTCATTGGTATTAACTGTCATAGTAAAGTTGTTAGTCTACTGTGTAGTTTGTTGTGGGGTCAGTGAGGGTGATGATGAAATTATTGGGAAAATATCCATCGCATGGTATCGTAAATATCATTTTGGTAGTGTTGATATGATGGTTTACTTGCCCCGATAATAACTACATCTGGAAAAGCAGTATCGTTGACCATCGAGTGTATCGCTTACACTATAGATTTGAAATTTTGATTACCCCGAGAGTAATTTACCTTTTATTTTAATCCATCATCATCTTGGCAAAGTTTCATATACTCTCTTATCGTGTGTGACATACACGTGACCTTTTCAAATAATTTTTTTCTTTAAATATGATACCTTTTATTTTCAAATACTTATATTTTTTACATACACAAACAAAGACACTCCCCATGCAGTTTGCAAGTTTTCAGGTTTTGGCAAGTGAAGGCTTTAATCACTCTACACAATTAGCAAAATATTTGTTGGCTTCTCTTCTTTAAAAAGGAGTTGTAAGGACCACGACAGTTGTTATCTACCAATGATGGTTGTTAACAACTTTTGGTTTCACCATTTTTCTCAGCCTTTTTTCTTCACATTTAGATTTTTTTAGCTTAATTTTTTTCAATGTTCGATTCATCGGTTGTAGGCACGAAGGTATTAACAAAAAATCATGAAAAATATTCCATTACAAGTACATCGTCATCTTTTTTGTTTTCTAACTCTGACTAGTTGATTTAGAATTTATATTGCTCAATCTAAACATTTACTTTTGATGTGCTTATCCAAAATATCATAAGAGAAGTTTGCATGTGGGAAGATGTTTGGTGTTTTTCCTGAGGACACCATTAATGGTGATGGTGGTGGGGATGGAATTCTTGAACGTTTGTTTTTTTTTTGGAACGATTATCGGAAGAATAGGATGACATCATGCTTAAACTTTGAAGATATGGATGACGATAATAATTTTTAAAAGTGAGAATGTAAATTTGTTAGTTGTATAGTGGAATGGAGTTAAGTGAAACATCGTGACTAAAATGAAACACTAAAAGGTTTGGTGGATATTGAAACAACGTTAATTATTGCATACAATAAACAGATAATACGTAGGTACGCGAAACAAAATGAAATTAAAGTATGCTGAGAATAAGATTTTATTAATTAATTTTGTATTACACATAAATTCATAAACAATAAAAATACATTCGTACAACAAAAATGCATCAAATCAACAAGAACTACATCAAATGTGCGGTCTTGAGTATAAAGAGGACTTAAACTATATGGGATTAATATACCAATTTAATAGAAACTACACCAAATTTTTGGATAGTCGTTGCATCCAAAGAGGATATATCTTTTTATATAAATATTATGCAAGTAACGTATATGGAAAGACGATAGTGTAAAACTTCTCAAACCAATTTAAACATAAGTTGGAGTGTAGAATCTTCCACCTTCAAAATTAGTTGAATGGTAAAATCCTACTCAAACCTTCTTTTTGATAAACCATTTCATTTCTAGGAATGCAGATGAAAAAAAACCCTAATATCCCCGAATCAAATCAAGAAATGTGAGCGCCCGTAAAGATCCATGTTATAGACTGATGAGACGAAAAATGTTACGTTTTTAGGGGTCGGTTTGAGTCCTAAGTCGTATGTTTTTGGTTTGGATTTCACCCAAAGTCGTTTCTTTTCTCATTTTAGGTACTTTTGAAGGGAAAATCACAAAAGAAGCATTTTCGGGCGTTTTCGGAGTGAAAAAGTGCGGAAAACAACAAAAACTCAAAAGACCTTGAAGATTACTGAAGGTGACGCCGTCACGTTCTACAAAGTGACGCCGTCAGGAACAAGTGAAGTCCAGAA
>LBNU01024997.1:112844-126883 GCA_014162995.1 Artemisia annua | reverse complement strand
TTTAGCCTAACGAACACTATTCCCTGCGAGAGAACGATCAATCCCCCGGTACTTGCCACTACACTATACTACATCGGTCAGGTACACTGCCTGGTGGGGATTGCAAGCTTCTCGAGATCCCTCGAGAGGTAAAACGTAGTGCGTGTTGCAATCCACGCGCATCAATAGTATTTTTAAATATATAAGATCTTACGTAGGATATCCATCTTATTATATGATCTCGATCCAATTCGATCATACTTATAAAATAAAAATAAAAAATAAATAAATAAATAAAAAATAAAAAAAGGCCTATGCTATGTATTTAAAACAAGCCTTTTAAACTCTTCTTTCTTTATAAATTCGTTACATTATCCATTTTCAATACGAATTACTAGACTTATAAGACATTTGAACATTAAAGTAGGATACTGGATATGAGTGGATGATTTAAGTTAAATGGATCGAGTTGCCTAGCGGAATCCAAAGTCACTAAGATTCAATGTAGCAAATGAGTAGTGGGTGGATGATTTAAGTTAAATGGATTTGGATATGGTTAGATGACTTATGTTAAATGGATTTGGATTTGGATTTGGATTTGGATATGGTTATGGTAGATGGAAAAATAAATGGATATGGATATAGATATAGACACGTCCTCACCTGGTCCATTGCCATCTCTAGTAGTGACATGTGTGGAGAAAAAGACTAGCATGGATCAACGTGTCAATTTCGTGTTTATCACTGAACGTGCCGATTAGTGTTTAACAGGTCAGGCATGTGATATGATGTGGGTCAAATTAGAGAGCGGAAAAAATCCAACTAAATAAGCACATCATTCGAGGCCAATTAAGCATTATAAATAGGCCCAATCATCCAACGGGTTTGTGACTCAATTCTTGGCGGGGACATCGAATATGCTATCACCCGTTCGTGCACGTTCTCTTACTGTACATTCGTCTTATCTTAGTGTATCATCTTATTGCATGTTCATCCTATTTTAGAGCACATATACTTTGTTGTGTATTCATCCCATCTTTTCAAATACTTACTCTCACATCGGAGTTGAGTCTCAGACTAGAAAACTAAAGCGAATCTAATGTGCGTTGCTTGTCTTAATATAGTTAGGAGGCTAGGAGCACATGACATGACCCAAAGATGTCTGGATGTTTGAACCTCTAAACTCTCAACATTGAAGCAGGTTATTGCCTTGACACTCAACAACCCATATATTTGTAAACAGTAGGTTTAAACCTGAAACTTGTGAGAATATCATGAGGTTTGACCACTAAGCCGCAAAGTAGTTGTCAACATTATATCACGGTTTGTAAAATTTAGTTAGTTACATTTATAGAAGTAATACAAATAAACCTGGCAAATTCATTTACTCATATACCTGTATTATTCAAGTTATTTCAATTGTCATACACTTATTCTTTTATCATATTTATCAATCAACTATTTCGTGTTCATCCAAATTTTTTAGGCCCATCTTTAAATCTATTAATTATCATTAAAAAAAAGAAAAAAAAAATCTTTTTATGTTAATAATGAGATATCGAGGTGGCTTCGGTTTTGCAGCTCACACCTTGGCGTCTTACACAAGAGCAATGTACCAAACTCACAGAGGAGTAAAAACATTATTAGCAAATTGATAGACTGTTATGTTTAAAGAAAAACATGCACTCTAAATTTTTTAATAAAGGTGACAGGAGCTACGCAAAAGGATCATATATTTTAAAAAATATGCGTGTACACGTGCATAGCGACGAAATTTTATAGCAGCAGATAGTTTTAGTCGCGATAATTTGATTAAGTGTTTCATGTAACATTTATACATAGAGCTAGGGCTGAGCACCGCAGGTTCAAAACCGAACCGGACCGACGAAACAGACCGAACCGACAAAAACAGAACCGGACCGACGGCCCGTCGGTTCGGTTTCAGGTTTTATATTATTTCGGTTTCGGGTCGGTTCGGTTCGGTCCGGTTCGGCCCAAAACCGACAAAAACATACCAAAATACACTTAGACCGACGAAACCGAACCGAACCGACCCGACGGCCCGTCGGTTCGGTTTCGGTTTCAGTTTTTCATGAATTTCGGTCCTCGGTTTTTTCGGTTCGGGTCGGTTCCGACCCGATGCTCAGCCCTATCAGCATAAAACAATCAAACTTTAGTTGTAAAATATTGTAACGTACAATAATTCAATTAAAAGAACATACTTTGAATGTATCAAAAAACGTATAAAAAAATATATTGAAACTGAAAATGAAAACAACCTCTTTAATCGTGTATGGTTCAAACAGTATAAGCAAGATTTTAAAACAAAAAAATTGAAGTTTCAACCAATAAGATTAAAGAAGTATTTTGAGCACAAATAAGTTTCTCACTTTTAAGGGGTTTTTTTTTTTTTTTTTTTTTTTTTTTTTTTTTTTTTATTGTTTTGAAAGAAAACATTTTATTTTTATTTTATATGTGGTTAATATAAGACTACAAAATAGGGGTGAGCATCGAGCTAAGACCGGACCGGACCGGCCAAACTCCGACTGGATTAAGACCGAGTTAGCCCAAAACCCCGAACCGAGGATCGGACCGAATGTGTTCAGACCGATCCGGGTTGGTCCGGCCCCATCCGGTTCTTCGGTCGGTCCGGTCCAAAAAGGCATAATGATCGATTTATACGTAAGACCGAGCCGGACTGAACCGACCCGAGACCAAGGAAAAAGTTAGAACCGACACCGGACCGCTGATCCTTCGGTTTGATTGGTTTTGAGTTCTACGATGCTCAGCTCTACTACAAAATAGGCATATGCCCACGGTACCCTCATTCTCTCTCTGCCCATGCCAACACCACTCGGGTTTTGACACGTCCTATGTTAGCGTAATCATCCCATCAATACCTCCTATAATGAAAAGCAAAATGATCTAAACCAACTCTTAAAATTTGTATCATTTGTCCATGTAATGGTAGCTCAATGGTGAGAAAATGTCATAAACACATACCATGTTCTTATATCATTTTAGTTTGGGGGATGACATGATTTACTTCTCTCACGTTAGCTTGACATAGGACACGATCTATCGTAGCATAGCCAAGGTGCGACCTCACACTCCGCACCCCTATGCTATAAATGTTCTTATTTTTTTTTTCTACAAATCAAACACTCATGGCTGAACCACGTTCATACCTTCCTCGGCAATCGTGATCATAAAATCAGCAATACACATGCAATTTGCTTAAAAATTCTTGATCATCAATAGTTTGAGATAGCAGGGTACCCGCGCGTTGCAGCGGCGGGCACCCTGAAATAAAGTTTTTCGATAAATAATGTATTTTAGTTTATTATGTTCTTTTTGACAATTAATTTATGGATATCAAGAATTTCGTATAGCCTGTGCCCGTTCGTGCTCGAACCGTTGGCCCGTGCCTGTTCGGGCTCGAGACCGTTTGGTTCGCGCTCGTTCGGGCTGGAGCCCATTTGGCCGGTTGCCCGTTTGGGCTTGAATATTTATATAATATGCTTTATTATTTGTAGTAGTGAAATTTAATGCAAACATTGTATTTAATTTGGTTGTACAATATGCTTGATAATTTGTATTTCTTATGTAAGGGGTGTTTTAATAACTGTATTAATTGTATTTATTGACCAGTTAAACAATTGACTACATTAAATAACATTAATGTGGTGTTTTGTTGTACACTATGCTTCTTGTCTTGTACGGCTGAAAATTATGTGCATTAAAGTGTTGTACACTATGTTTCTTTTCTTGTAAGTAGTAGTTATTATAGTCATTAATAACATTGACCACTTTAATAGCATTAATGTTGTAAGTCTGAAAATAAGTCTAAAAATTACATCATGCTTATTTTGTTGTACACTATATTTATTTTGTTGTAAATCTGAAAATTGGATGCAGCTATTGTACATTGTGCTTAAATGATTGTAATTTTTGGTGAAGTCGTGTTTTTAATAATTGTTTGATAGAATTTTGGTCTTAAAATGACATCACGCTTTATTTTGTTGTACAATATGCTTACTTTGTTGTAATTCTGAAAATTGGGTGCATTAAAGTGTTGTAAATTATGCTTAATTTTTTGTAAGTCTTAAAATTTTGGAAAGAGAGTCATTTATGCTTTATATGTAGTAAAGATTTGAATAAGAGTTGACATTTATGGCCATATTCGATCTAATGTTCTATAACAAACCATTATTGAGCTTTTTTAGTAAAACGGTTATATTGCATTTAAATCTTCAATTTCCTATTTTACTTTAATGCCATTTTGGTTAATTGTCAAAACTAATATATGTGGTGATTATTGAACATCATTCTTTTTCACCGGATCTTAGATCTTATTAACCTGTTGTATTGTTATATAACATAGTGAAGTGAGGTTTCATCAAGTCATTAGAAAACAATATGAACGAAAGAAAATGTCATATTGCAATGTTTCCATTGTTTGCACTAAGCCATCTTACACTTTACACAGAACTAGCCAACATGCTAGCCAAAAAGGGTCATGTAATATCGTTCTTGGTACCTAAAAACACACAATACAAGCTTGAGCCACTTAACCTTTACCCGAAACTCTTTTCATTTGTGCCAATCACGGTCCCAGACGTCGAAGGTCTCCCTCAGGGGGTCGAGACCACTTTAGATGTGCCCCCATCATTACGACATCTTATCATGACTGCCATGGATAAAACCGAAAGAAATGTAGAACGTATCCTACAAGATCTTAAAGTGGACGTTGTTTTCTTCGATTTCGCTCATTGGATGCCTAGCCTCTGTCATAGAATTAGGGCCAAGTCTGTGAATTATTGTGCTATTACTCCAGTGACAGTTGCTTATATCTTCTCTCCGGCACGACAAGTTGATTGGAACAAGGTGTGTTTTTTTAAGAATTGAAGTAGTTATATCAATTTTCTAAAGTTTATGCATGTCCATATGTGAAGGTGTATTGGCACGCTTATGAGATCCTTAATGTCATCACACAATAAAATATAGTCAATCATGTTATCATCGGCTAACTTTTTATTATCCTTCTACTCTCACCATGACAAAAATCATTTCTTTGATTTAGATCGTATACAAACTCGTCTTTAATGCTACTTCTTCTCTCAGGGCATAAGTGATTCCGAGCTCATGCATCCGCCAGCTGGTTTTCCTTTATCGTCGATCAAATTCCATGCCCACGAATTACGCAAATTCACGGCTCAATCTAACAGGAAAGTTGGTTGTGATATGACTTTTGTGGAGCGTATCTATATCGGACTGAGTCAATCTAATGCTTTAGCATGCAACGCTTCTCGAGAACTTGAAGGACCTATTATTGACTACCTACAAACTCAACTCAAAAAGCCTGTTTTACTCAGTGGCCCTACTGTAACCATTCCAACAAACTCTACACTAGCCGAAAATCTATCAAGTTGGCTCGATAGATTTAACCCTGGTTCAGTTATTTATTGTGCATTTGGAACCGAGTGTGCTCTAACCACAGCTCAAATGAAGGAGCTCTTGCTAGGATTCGAGCTCACAAATATGCCTTTCTTAGCAGCATTGAAGCCTCCGGTAGATGTCAAAACAATTGAAGACGCGATCCCAGAAGGTTTGCTTGAAAGACTGGAAGGAAGAGGCCTAATAACCAGTGAACTGGTTCAACAAAACTTGATTTTGAAACACAAGTCCATTGGGTGCTTTGTTACACATTGTGGCTGGGCTTCGTTATGCGAGGGTTTAGTTAACAACTGTGAGTTAGTTCTGTTACCAAATGGAGGCGATCAGATCATAAATGCGAGGCTAATGAGCGAAGTTTATAGGGTTGGAGTTGAAGTGCAAAAAGGAGAAGAAGATGGTGTGTTTACAAAAAATGATGTGTTTGATGCTGTGAAAAGGGTGATGGATGAGGATAGTGAAGTTGGGAAAGAAATTAGAGAAAATCATGAAAAAATTAAGAGGTTTTTAGTGAACAAAGATATAAAATCTGCACACATTGATAGCTTCAGTCAAGAGCTACAAGATATTGTTAAATCATAGTAACAAAGATTGAACCAAAAGCTGCATACCAGCCTCATTATATTTAGTGTTTCTGGTGTATCGAGCTTGACAAAGTATCTCATATCAGACTCTAGTTTAACTTTTAAGCGTGTTAATCATGGTATTAGCTATGTTCGTGTTAACTTTTAAGCGTGTTGATCATGGTATTAGCTATGTTCGTGATTTTAATATTTGTTCCTTATTAATATGATTAGTGTCTGGTCCAAATGATGCATGTAATCATCGTTGTAACTTTGTTCATCAAGAGCTCCGAACTTTGACTTGTTCAAGCAGACAGAGGCACAGAATTCCCCCATTCCCCCATCCCACACACAGAGGCGCACACAAATATTTTATGGAGTGTTTTATGCACAAATTGTACCAAGTTGGCACAAACAATCGGAAAAAAATACTGTAAGATCCCTCTCCATGAGAAACAAAAATATAAAGGGAAAACGCTACCGGTCAGTCCCACAGCCAACCTCGGGTGGTGTCCAGGCTTGAGACCTTTGTTGTGGATTACCTCCTTAGCGCCAAGGCAACACCTGGGTTGCGGGGACAGTATAAAAAATTATAAATCATAAACTGGCAATATGAAGACACAAAACCCTCTCCTTTTTAATATTTTTAGTAAATCTAGAAGTTGTTCATATGTGAAAACCGGACAATCAAAGTGAGCAGGTCAACATATATACAAGATGAAGGATATTTTCATTCATTGGTTACGCTACCAACGACAAATCCCAGGAGCCTCGGTTCTTAACATTGATATGGTCTCCTCATACTCCGATGCATATACGAAACCCCACAACTGCAAACATTAAACATCATAATTACATTATCATGCACAACATATGTAATCCGATGAACATTAAAGGAAATAAACACACTGCATTTAAACATTGAACTTTGGAGTGCTATCTAATTACACTTTGTATGAGGAAGAGAAAGTACCTCTATTTCCTTCACTCCGAACTCTTGAGTGTGCGACAAACAAGAGTTGCCATACGTTTCTGAGGCCAAACTTGACCCGTTCAATCTGAAAGAGAGGAAATGTAAATTGCCAGCTAAAGAGTACTGATGTTATCAAAATGAAATTAAGCCAGGGGAGCAAGAGTCTCTTACAAGTCACTATCAAGATACAATGCAAAATGACTGCCACCGCCAAGGGCTAGATACTCGGTTGAGCACAAAGTGAAATAGCGATTGGCACCTGCTTAATACAGAAGCAATTAGGCTATACAAGTATTTAAGCTCATATTATGTCAAAACAAAAAAAAAAAAAAAAAAAAAAAAAAAAAAAAAAAAAAAAAAAAAAAAAAAAAAAAAAAAAAAAAAAAATCAAAGCAATGGCAAACATTGCAATTATCATGGCACAGAAAGAGTCCCACTAAAATGATATAGCGGATATAAAAAAGACTTGCTACACTATAAGAAACCAAATACTTTCTAACCACTTAGCTATAAAAACCGCATAAAGCTAAGTGGTTTATGCGTATTAGGAGGAAAATGCAGTACCTGTTGGACGAAATATAACAGGGGGACCAGATGCATTTGTAAACACGAATGTGTTATTTGATCCCTGCATAGTAATTAGGAAGTATCTCAGCTAAACATCTAAGTTAGGAGTTATCAATCAATATATACTAACTGGGAAGTATCTTAATCAAGAATACCTGGTATCTTTTCTTTGTTGATGGTCTCAAGGGTGCCTCAACTAAACCACCAAACACAGCACCTTTAGTATCTCCAACAACCTGAAATTTGTTAAACAAGTTCCAGTATTAGACTCACCTCCATTTAACACGAGACAACTAGTCATAAAAAAGTCAAAACCCAAAACCAGCAATAAATGTGACAATTCGACCCGTTTTCCTATGAATGGGTCGGTTCAGGTTGTAATTCATCTAAAACCGGTCAATTCCAAAAAAAACAAAAAGTTGAACAGGGAATGGTTATAACTTATAACTCATACATGTTGAAAGCCAGCCAAAGTCTTTCTAAAGTAGCATCAACTTCCAAAAACATTTTATTCAAAGATTTAGATTATTAAATAACAGTGTTTTTAAATCTTAATTAACACATTAACTATTCATACAAAAAAACCAAAAATGAACAGACAACGTTAGTTAGTCAACCCGACCCGACAAATCCAGGCCCGTTTTGACCCATTTCAAACCAACCCAATACAAATTGTTTCCCAACCCAACCATCTTGCTACCTTTAGTACAAGTACGAGTTCATAGTTACTCAAGACTTACCAGCAGACTTAGCCCGGAGCAAAGACTGCTTCTTCTATATAAAGTCGACAGAGATATGCCATGCCTCCATGTACTGCATACGAAAACCAAAACATATGAAAACATAGCGAAAAACAGTAATGCTGTCCATACAACTAGAAAATAAATCTGCCATATACCTATAGAGCAATACCCATTTTTTTCCTTGACTGAGAACCGGTAGTGCAGCATAAAGTGCAGCCCGTGTATATTCGGTCATAAGCTGTGAAGGTTCTGACATACTCGGAAGTATAGACTCACTTGGATTTTTCACAGGAACTCCCTCAACTTTCCCAACTGTGGACCCCGTTTCTTTCCCATCCTCAGTTTTTGATTCATTATTTACCTTTCCAGATGCATACCGATGCCCACCACCAAACCTAACAGCCTGAGTCAGAGCCTTGCCAATTGACTGTTTCCCCCTAGAGATTAGACCTTTCTTTCCACTGTTTTCTTTTACGTTTGGGGATGGTGTGTCGTTTCTATTGCCAGCTGCCGATTGATTATCTTTCCATTCTGCATACTCAGAATCCTTTTCTGATCTTCCTGGTGATAAAAATGAATAGAGAAATGCAGTGAAAGAGGAAGTATCGGGACCATCAACTAAGACTGGTACATCTTCTTCGGGATTACATTGTTGTGTATTTCTTCTTGGTTCACCAGTCACTTCTCCCTAAAAAAACCCAAAAAATAATCCATATAACATTTTAAGATAGAAAAGAACATTAAAAGAGACGTGTGTATGTGTGTGTTTACATATACTTCAATCTGTTAAAGTCGCTGTATGTACCATTAGTCAGTAAACAGGCAATAACAGTATATCCATAGATAAAAATTATGTTACAATACTGATTTGAAATATGGTATGGTATGATTGCTTTGATATTTGATTAGGGAGATACATGTAATGTTTCTAGTCAGTATTTCTTTTATTTTTAACGAAACATTAGTGCGATCCTACCACAATCAGTCTATAACGCACATCACAGAATAGGCGACGACGCCGACGAGAAAATAATCATTGACAATCAATTGGGATAGACGGCTTAATCTGCCCCAATTAAGCACCTATCCGGCTCAATTAGTAGTAATACTGACTTCTAGCTTCATGCTGCTAACGTAATGGTTTATCCTCTTCCTCTGTACTTACACGTGCTGACGTGCATCACTTATTCACTTCACTTCACAGAACATGGAACTAACCTAAACCACTCAAACTGAAAGATACTGCAGTACTTATTTTGTACTTTAACTTAACCTCTTGCATTACTTTTGTACTTTATATAACTTGTTATGATGGCAAATCCAATATAGGGGTGTCTAGCTTAGCTTATTTTATGGGCTTAACAGCTTATGAAATTAGGAAGAATCGATAATCTCACTTTTTGAGTTTATAAGCTTATTATGCCTTATCTAAGGCCAAAAGCGCAAGGTGATAAGCCCATAGGGTAACAAAAAGTGCTTATCAGCTTTCCAAGATCTCAAAAAGCAAACAAGTTAGTAAAAACACCCCCTACTCTACTTACTGCTTTTTGGAACAACATGTTTTATATAATCCCAAACACTATATACCAAATGTATCAATACGCATACGCCAACAGGCATATAACCAGCCATACTAATAAGCAATTCCAAACACCCCCTAAACCCTAAATCCTAAACCCGCGTAAACAAGTCTATACCATTCCACGTAATTGACCAATCAATAGTCAAATTCAACACACACTACACAGAATAATTTTTATTTTATTTTTTATTTTTATAAAAATTCACAAGAAAAAAAATTTAATAACAAACAGTAAAGTTATAAAATAGGCTAATCAAACTAACAATCAACAACATGATCAAATAAAAAAAAAACTTACAGAAGAGGGTTTATCAGAGATGGGATTAAGAATAACAGTAGTAAGATCAGTTACAAAATGAGCCGCTTTACTCCTTATCGAACTACCTCGTCGCTGATTCTCTTGCTGCTGCTCTTGTTGTTGTGGCCTACTTAATTTCATTTTTTTTGTTTTTAGCTAATAATTTAGTTCAAATTGACCTTGGTTGGTTTTCATGAGAATAATAATGATGTTAGGTTGTTGTAATTGCTGCTGGTGAGATGAGTAGGTTGCAAGAAAAAATTAACAAGAATTTTGTATTTGTCATAAAAGTATCCGCAACCAAATTTGGATGATGTATCCATGTTTCTTAAATAGATTAGACTATTCATACAAAAAGGAAAGGGTCGTACCCTTTTTTATGGAATTAAGATTTTTATTTCTTTTATTAAATTACTGAGTATTTGTTTTGGTAAAGATAGTGGAAAAAATTTATGTTTATCTTTTTTGGATTATGAAGATTTATTCTCCACCCCATGCTTGTTTGAGTTAGGAACTTAAGATCAAATGAAAAGAAAAATTAGAATAAGAAGAAAAATTAGAATAAGAAAAGTGAGAAAAAATCACAACCACAAATTTCAGATAAATCTATAAAAGTAGATAAATCTTTCGTTAAAATTCATCCTCTTATTTAAAATGTGTGACTAAAATTACTTCTCATTATTCTCATTTTAGTTTTCCTTTTCACCAGATCCCTTCCCCCTCTCTTATTATAATTCGAGAAAATTACGTTTATTCACTTTGTGTTTTGCTAATTAGTTGTACTAGACGAGTACTCATGCATAGCAACGGGATTTTATAATGGTAGATAGTTATAATGATAAAAAAAAATGTGGGTTATAAACGAAAAATAACCCGGTTCGACCCGACCGGTTTTGGTTGAAAAAAAGGGTCAAATTAAACCGGTTTTTATACTTCAAAACCCGGTTAGACCCGTAGGGTTTTAAGTGACCCGCAACCGTGTTTTCGAGATATATACACTTTTTTTTGTATAATTTTTGTGAAATATCGGGTTGACCCGGTGGTCGAACTGGTAACTCGGTGACTCGACCATTTTGCCCTCATGTGTAAGGCATATGGGGACTTAACAGATGTTGACTGATGAATAACGGTCAAAGGGGCTTTAGATGATGAAAAACATGGAAGTCGGGACTTTGGGTGACTAAGATTATTTGCCAGACTCAGCGTGACGCTTTGATACAAGTTCATGGACGAACGGTGTATTTTACTGTTATATATTAAATCTGTTGCATGAAAGAGTGATCATATAACCAAACTTTGAAAGTTCTAGATGTGTGTTTGTGGTATAGATGGAAGACATAAGTGTAATTGACCAGTTATTCATCCAAAACGCTCTATCGATTTTTGAAACGCTTCTTTCTACAACGTTTAAATTATGGGTGGCAATTTATGACCCGACACATAGAGATGGCAAAAAAATCCGAATCCGACTGTCACAATTCACAATTTCAGGTCATTTTTCAAACCTCGACAAATTTACTATTCACAAGTTACTATTCATCATTTACTATTCACCGATCACTATTCATCATTTCATTATTCATCGTTTTCGGAGTCAGTTTGAGACTTTGAGAAGCGTTCAGAAATTTTACTATTCATGTGACACTATTCATTCCCGGAAGGAAAACGCTATTCATGATCATCATGCATTTTCTCGTAAACCTAGTTTACGGGTATTCAAATTCGCGTAACCAGTTTGGTTTAGCTGCGAATTCATGCATCATCAGTAAGGACACATCATATAGACTAGAGTAGTCTACATATCATCATGCACGGGTTTGTGTGTTTTTCATTAACGCATGTTTAATTATTTAATTAACGTTACCACTCAGTTTTTACTACTAACAATATACACGATACTCCCGTCTATGATCCTAATATATTTTCATACTCATTATAATGATATAAAAATTATATTATTAGTTTATCCGGTATTTTAAATTCAATTGGTATATATCGTTAAATATATATATATATATATATATATATATATATATATATATATATATATATATATATATATATATATATATATATATATATATATATATATATATATATATATATATATATAGGTTTGGGTTATAATAAAAAGTGGGTTAAAATAAAAAGGCTAGGAAGCCTTCCCATCCCGCCACCTGTCCCAATTAGTCTGCCTCTAATTTTTATACTTGTAGGGGTACTTTCGTCATTTACAACAAACCCTATTAACACCTTTTATTTTCATTATTATTTCTTTCTGGATCTCACTTATCCTCCTGCAATCACCAATACCTTTCCCTCCATCACCAATATCTTCCCCATCGTTCACCGGCGCATTCCCCACCGTTCACTGCCGCCTTCCCCACCGCTCACCACCACCTTCCCACCGTTAATTTTCATTGATCAATGTTTAATCATCAATCGATGACCACCGTTATTCATTATCTAATAACTAAACATAATTCAAGATTTTGATTTCATAAGCCTAATTCTACATCGATGTTGAAGTGTTGATTGAATCACCGAATAGTAATGATTGTAGTTCATCCATAGTTATTAGCAATAAGAACCTAATTCAAGAGCTATTTTTTTCAGTTTATTTGTTTTCTGTATCTTGATGTTTTTGTTTTTGTATGTCTGATATTCATGTTATATGATTTTATATGTGAGTGTTAAGAAAAGGTGCATACAAGGTGTTTAGAAAAGGTGCATACAAGGTGTTTAGAAAAGGTGCATACAAGGTGTTTGATAAACTTCCTTATAAGACTTTATAACTGTGATGCACTAATTTTAGCATCAACTATTAATTTTATACTGTGATGCAGTTGTTCTGGAATGCTGATGCGCTAGGAGTGTAATTTTACAATGTGATGCATCACTGTTAATTTTACATTGTGTATGTAATTGATGTATGATGCAGTTGATGTTAAGATGTAATGCAACATAGGTTATATTTTGTGGCAAATAATGTTCAATTTGGATACTTGTAGCGTGTTTAACTTGTGAAAAAGTGTTTGTGTTTGTATTTGAATGGGTGATACATTTGCTGTAAAGTAGTGATGCAGTAGGTTATCTATTGTGACAAATAATGTTTGATTAGGATACTTGTAGTAGGTTTTATATGTTGAAAGGTGTTTGTGTTTGTATTTGTTAGGAGGATGAAATTGATATAAAAGAAGTGGTGCAGTAGGTTATGTTATGTGGCAAATAATAAGGTGAAATAAAAGCCTAGCTCGGCTTGAAAAAGAAATAAGAAAAGAAAAGGAGAAAACTAGACACGACTCGAAATAAACTTGGACTAATAATAAAGTTGACACAATAAAAAAATGAAACTCGCTAACTAAAAAATAATACTCGCTATCTAAGTTTACGAAACTCGCTATCTAAAATAGTTGACTTGGCAAACTCGCTATTGATTTTTTTTCTCCAAACTCGCTAGACATTGACTTGCCAAACTCGCTAGACATTCTCCAAATACTCATACTCGCTACCATTTTCCAAATACTCATACTCGCTACCATATTCCTGCCAAACTCGCTATCACTTTAGTTGACTTTTCTAACTAAACTCGCTACATTTATGTTGACCTTTTACTCGCTATGTAATTTTCATATCAAACTCGCTATGTGTAAAAAATTTAATACTCGCTATTAAACCCTAAAATGAAACTCGCTATTAAACCCTAAAAAAAATAAACTGGACCTTAAAAACTTTTAACGTGACATAAAATTTTTATAAAAATAAATAAATAAGACTTATAAAAACTTGGTAAATAAAATGTAAAGACACTAAAAATAAGCTCAAAAATAAGCAAACAAGCCACGGCTTCTTTTGGAAGCCTAGCTTATTTGTATATCTT
>LBNU01024997.1:101667-111848 GCA_014162995.1 Artemisia annua | reverse complement strand
ACTGTGGACATTTGATCATTCTCATGAGTAGATAACGGGGAATCAGCTTGAACTACTTGGACCTCATTCGTTTCTGAGGCAGAAGGAGAGACAATGTCGTGAATGAGACATGAGTTATCACATACCTGAGACTGACCGTCAGTATCATACACTGGGCCTGAATCTGTTACCTGAACTTCTTCTGTGTCTGCCATCAATATCATATCATCAGTAGTATCCATAACAGTCATCTGATCTTTTTGCTGTTGATTACGTGCAATTGCTTCATCTCTGAGAGCTGAGAGGTACATCTGAAGATAGTAGGCACTGCTTTTAGGAGTAGGTTGTGATGCTTCAGATGGTACACAAGTAAGTGCAGTGGATGACACACCGAGTTGCTCAAACTGTTGCATAATCGTTTGATGAGTATGAGGATCTTCTGAAGTATGCTCACTAGAGTTGTCCAAGACAAATCCTTCATTAGTGTAGGTGAACCCATGAATGATGATTGGTGCAGGAAGAATGGTCTTAGGAAACGTTCTCTGTAAGCAAGATCGAATGAGTCTATCAGTGATGACTTTAGGATCCTCATCACTGTGCATAATAGCAAGGTGGTTCCACAACTCTTGAGCACTTGCATCACATTCCAGCTTAGTGTACATGGCATTAGGAAGAGCGGTAGTGATAAACCAAGCAGCTTCCTTATCAGCATTGTATTGATCAAGTTCAGTACCAGTCAGAACATCACAAGTTTGAAGTGTGATATTTCCTTCAGTATCGGCAATGAATTTCATCTGATATGGTCCATATTTGATTGATTTCAGTAGTAGATCAGAATGTGGACGTTTTTGAAGCCATTGCAGAAATCTGTCTTTCCAAACATGGTATGGTTCTGATAGCATAAATGGAGGAGTATATGCAGTTCCACGCAGTAGATGTTGACGAGCATTGATGTATAGAGGATGTTGAAATGGAGCTTCAGAGTATGGTACGTAAGACATGATTGATAACTTGTGGTTTATGGATCTTGTAGAAGGTATAGTACTTAAGACAAATCTTAGAAAACCAAAACCCAAAGTGATTTCGATGCTTGGTAAAAGGATGATTTCGATAACCAGTTAAAGACCAAATAATCTCAATAAATTGAAGTTCTCGATAAACCAATGAAGTTCTCGATAAAAGCAAATTATCGAGAAAAATTGTGACAATTATCGAGATCCTTTGTACAAAGGAGACAAAGTATGTTTTCGATGTAGCTGAAGTAAATTTCGATAGAATCACAAGATTTTGAAAACCAGAACTTGATTTCGATAACTGGTGAAGTTCTCGATAACCTCAGGTTCTCGATAACAAGTATCCAAAGTTTCGAGATTATACAATAACGAAACTATCCAATTAGTCGAAGTGTTTTATTTCTTATGCAAGAGAGAAAAGCACTGAGCAAGCAACAAAAGCACTTAAGTAGGAAAATCGAAGGTTCTCGATAAAAGAGGGTTTAAGGTTCTCGATAAAATGGGGTTTTATGTTCTCGATAAGTAGCCAAAGTGTACGTTTTTTCTTTTGTGAAAAAGTAATCCTAAAACGAGTTTTTAATCCAAGATTCTTGTACAACTAGCATTAAAATGATGAAATCTTAATGAAAGTTGCAAACTTGAACTTTTTAACAAAAATTATAAAATTTTCGATAAATAGTACAAGTTTGTACGAATCTTAAAAAACCCAAAATTTTTGAAACTTTGTTGTTTGTTTTGGTTTCTAACACAAGTTTGTAATCAAATATGTGATAAAAACACAAAAGAAGCAAGAAAGTTGGAAATTTTTTGAATCTAACGAGACTAAGAACAAGTATTGGGGCGTATAATCACAAAAAAAATAAACTACACCTTCTTCTAGCGATTGATACCACTTGTTAGGTCACCATATTAGTAAACACAAGTAATCTTATAAGAGAAATGAGATGAGAATTAGACTTGGTTGATTAATAACAATATGAAAGATGAAAGAACAAGAGTTTTCTTAAAATATGAAATTAACCAACAAATGTAATGAGATACATGATGTCCTATTTATAGGAGAGGGATAGGGCAACACTCCCTTCCTTCCCTATCTTCTAAGTCGTGGGCTTTTAAGGCCCATTGGACATCTTATTAAACTTAAACATAAACCATACGAGTAACTAAATAACGTAGCTAATAATGATAATTCTAGCAACCTATTACATTTACTGAAATGACCGAGACTTGACTGAATAGATGAAAACTATGATCCTAACATAGTTTGAAGTTTATAAAGAATTTTACGAAATTTCGGCATGACCTGCCCGTTTATACAACATTTCCCGAGTGAACGACTCTTTAGTTAAATACTTATTACGTCAAGTTACAACATATAATATCTATTTGGACACATTATTCCCGTAAATATTAGTTGTTTAGATTATCAACCATTTCGTAGTTTTAGTACCAAAGGGTCCATAAGGTCCAAATAACTAATACCGTAAATCCAATATGTCCAAATCTTGTCCATCACAATATAACATCACAATAATAATAATACGGATCCAAGTCCGATATCCAAATCCACTTAAATATGTCAAATGTATTTTAGGTTTCATAGTTTTATTATTCCCATTTATTATTTTTCCGTTCTAAACTAATAACATAATCCCGAGACTTAGTAACCAAATCCCAAAACAATCACAACAACAATAACAACACTTCAACTTCAAAATCAAAACCAAAACAAAATCCGAGCCCTACCCCTTCTCGGCTCAATCCAAAACGCATCCAAATCAAACCAAAACAATCCAAACACTACCTAATCCAAATCCAAACAACCCAAAATATCAACAACAACAATATACCATCACTACCCACCACCACCCGAGTCTCGGTGGTGGTGGCTCTCGGCTGCCGAGCTACAAACAAACCAAACGGACCCTCGATAATTCCAACAACAACAAAAATATACTCCCTCGTCACTAACATCAAACAACAAGAAGAAAAATAACCAAAACCCTCACCGAGTCACGAGTTGACTCGCCATCCGAGTCGCGGTCGACGAGAACAAGAACAATCCACACCAGATTTTATTATCAAAAACATTTAATAAAAACATTTTTTTACAAAAGAAAAACAAATAAAAATCGGTTTAATAAAATTTATATAGTTAGGGTTTCAAAAATAGTTAAAGAAAATAGAAGATGAGCAGTGCGTGGGTGGTTTATCGGTGGTAGAAAGGGTGTGGGAAGATGATGGTGGCTCTCGGTGGTGCTCGGTGGTGGATGGCAGCGAGTAGGGTGGCGTGTGAGGTGGGTTACGGGGTGTTTGGGGGTGCGGGGTTTGCACGGGGGTGTGGAGGATGTCCCGATCTATCGATCGGTGTAATGAAAATAGTGGCCGGAAAAGTTTTCCGGTGGCCGGAATTTTCTCCGGTGTGGGTTTGCCGCCGAAAGGGAGAGAAGAGGGAGAGAGAGTGAAATGGTGTGTGTGTGTGTGTGTTATGAGTGTGAAAATGAGAAAAGTAAATAAAATGGGGTAAATATATAAAACAAAAGTATAGGGTAGGTTAGGAATTAATTAAAGTGTAGGGTAAGTTTTAAAAATAAAACAAGGGACTAACTATGCCAACGAGCTAAACTTCTCACGAAAACGCTTCGGGGTCCAAACGACATAGCAAGCGGACTCGAAAAATTACGAAACTTGCGCCATTGTTCACGAAATCATTTTTCCAATAAAATCAAGCATAAACTTCAAAGTTTTTCTCAAACTCAATATAATTCAAATAATTTGGCAAATGCAATACAATTCGAGTTTTTTAGGTTGTGCTGAGTCAATCAAGGAATAAAGTTCTCGTTTCCAAATATATCTCACACTTCTCAAGCCCAATTAACATGCATTAAAAGTTTAAAAGTATCTCAGGTACGAAAATAGATATTTCGCTAGAAATAGGTTTTAGGAAAAGTACCAGGTGTTACAATGTGTAAGGAATATTGTAAGAGTGAAAAGATGGGGAGCCTTGTGTGTGTATTTGAGAGAGTATGTGAGTGAAGTGTGTATATTTTGAAAATAAAGGTGTGTGTAGAAAAGAGTGTATTTGTTTATAGAGAAGTGTATGTATGGGTGTATAAGAGAATGTATGGGAAGTTGGTAAAGTATGGGAATATTGTGTGGGAGTTTGTGTGGAGACAAAGGTACACTTTGTAAGGAGGTGTAAGGGAATATTGTAAGAGGTTGTTTGAAAGGTATTTTTGGGAAGGATTGTGGGAGATTTGATGGTTTGACTTTTGTAAAATGAGATTAAGAAGAAGATTAAGAAAGATTAGTAAATAATCTAATTGTCATTAAGAAGAAGAGGTTTAGACAATTAAGATTATAAGTTGAGAAAATCATAGGTTACTTATAAGTCCAAGTAACACAACGTCAAGGATCTATAGTTTCATAACTCGTGACTTTCCACGACTCGACGTACTCAACTAACACCTTGATAAAAACAAGTCAAGTGCTTTGCTTTGATGTAAAGCATAACCCATGCGGGTAAGGATGTGTTTACGCAAAGAGACCTTGGACTTAGTTTGGCCAATAAGGGAGTAAACCCGTTACGTGATTTGAGAAGACGTAAGCACGGGATATGAGCATATGGATGCTTTCACATGATGTTACGTGAAATATATAAGCTCTCTAAGTTTTGAAAAGCCTTGGCTAGCAGCGAGAGTTTGAAAACATGAGTGGCGTTTTCCCTTAAGTAGGTGTTTTAAAAGTTAGATCTCTCTAATCTCAAAACTCATTTCGAGTGTTCTCAATTAGCACAAAACATATTCATACCTGTATTGAAAGATCCACATTTGTCGGGTAAGGGGAAAGCCGACTTTCAAAATTCGTCCTGATATTCACAGACGCCTAGCGCGTCACCCACGCGTTGACGCGCGGGTGGCGCGTCAGCAGCAGACATGTGAGACGGGGAATTTTGGCTAATGTTTGTTATTTTATGTGTTTCGATGGTTTATTTGTCATCATTAAAACATTAGGAGATCTTGATCATGTTGCCTCAACAATCTCCCCCTTTCTAATGATGACAAATAAAAACCGAAAGCAAATAAAATTACAAAACTTAGCGAAGACAAAGCGCGCGTTTGGTGTAGCTTGCTTCTTGACCTTGCCTTGTAATTTGGTGAAGCCTTTGTCTCTAACTTGAATAGGTCTTCACACGCTCTTGCTTTCTTTGCTTTCTTTATCCCCCTTTTTTCGAATCAAAAAGGCGGGACTACCAATCAAGCCAGGTTTCGAACTTGGGCCTAAGGGATAAATGATCTAACTTGTATGTGCACCCGAATGTGCTCCCCCTTGAACATAGCTCCCCCTTGTTTCAAGGCGGGGATCCATGGATCAAGAGCCTCACCTTTGCGGTGGTCTAGCTACATAACAACACACAACATGCAACAACAAAGAAATCCTCACATGTGAAAGTCCAAGATATGTTAGGTGACCATTTGGATACTTACAACATGGGTTAGTCCACAATAACATATATATAAACATGTTTATACGTGTATATATGTCTAATTTTGATTAAGTTTTATAGTGTTTATCCCCTTATGACATTTGTAGATTGAATGATGAGCAAGAGTAATATGTATATACACATACGAATATTATCAAAACACAAACATTTTATTTCATGGGAGAAACATGGGTTATACAACCAACTAAGCAACAACACATAAGACAACCTAGGACTCCTAGGGAACAACTATAACAACTTATGACAAGGACTTAAAACTCAAGAGAGTCCATAGTGAAGGGTCCTCCATTGGTGTCACATCATCCACTTCACTCATTCTTGATGGGTCATTAGAGTGCTTGCTCTTGATGTGGTTACAGATATGTGTCATAAGTCGAGCAAATGGAAGAGGCTCATTGTTGTAGTCCAATGCCTCCATTCTCTTTGCTATAAAGTAAGCAAAGTTGAAAGGAGTATCGGTCACGATACAATAGAGCATGTACCCAACAATGATGGGCAACTTCTCTTGAGCTTCAACTTCCACAAATACATTTTTCAACAACACCTCCGCCCACGGCATCAATTTGAAGAGAAGTTGGGACTTGTTCCAATGCCCGAATGGGACCTCCTCACAATGGTAGTCGGGTTGAAGAATGGTGTTTTGAATGAGGACCGCATGAATTGGAGCCTCTAGAGCATAAGTGCTCGGATGATAGTGCTTCATTTTCAAGAAATCCTCGGTCTTAGTGGATCTTGTGTAGAACAAGTTCCCCTTAGAACACACATTTAAAACCCTTACAAACTTTCTTAAGTTCCATGATACCCATGCCCATACATACGGAAATTCAAGGTAAGAGAAGGACGGTTAAAATAAAACCTAGAGTGAAATTCTTGGAGGTGTCTAGGGTAAATTTCAATGGGAAGGTTGGAAATTAGAGGAAAGGCTTTTGCTTGAGTGAACGGTTGTCTAATTCCGGTAGCACACATGAAGTTCTTGTCGCATTCACGACCTTCACGATATTCACTATATTCAAAGGGTTCGTACACGTTGATTTCGTTTGACTCATCAACACGTTTCATCAAAAACTTAGTTGCCATCTTTTGAAGAGAAGAGAAGTGTATTATGGAAGATGAAAGTTGTGATGAGGATATATGATACTAAAAGACTTCCTTTTATAGAGATTTAGTATGAATTAGGTATGGGTAGAGTCAATCTAAAGTCCAAAGGATAATCATGCTTAGTACTAAGATTCCCACAAAGAAGGACTAGATATGGTGATTAGAAAGAAAGTGGTGTAAGGGGAAGACAATTATTCCTTGATGACATGAGTGGTTAAGGTTGAGTTAGTTATGAGTTTGGTTGGATTTGGATGATCAAGATTCTCATGTTAGTTCCTACAATAGTTGCATGCATTTATCATAAGAATCATGCATGAATTTATCATAGTTAATGAGTGAAAGTTCATGATCATCATTCTTTGGGGATAAAATGATTCTATTCAGCATATTTAGAACCTACATCTCATCATACATGAATCAAGTGCAAGTCTCTCATGTAAGTCATCTTAAGAATGTAGTTGTATGTGTATATAAATTAAGTATGTTCTAATTGTTAAATACACAAACTAGATCCTATGAATAATCATGTATGAATATAGAAAATCGATATATATATATATATATATATATATATATATATATATATATATATATATATATATACTATTTATATAATTAGATATAATATATAGTGCAAACTAGAAGGGGGTTGAATAGTTTACCCGGTTTTAAATTCGTTTTACTTTTTGAATTAACGTGTAATCAATAGATATATACTAATATGGCAATAAAGTAAAGAAGAGTTAAGAACAATCAAACCAAACACAATCCGGTTTATCGTGGTTCGGTCTACAAGGACTCTTTTTTCCTTGCCCTACTTCCACGCCCCGAGTATACAACTTCGAGAGTTAATCTCAACTATCAACAAGCTCCTTTAAACACCGGTGGAGAAACCTTAACACGTCGCTTTAACACAATCTTTTCCGACACAAAGCTAAATGTCGAGTTTCTTTTACAAGGGCAACAACCACTCCGTTTCACTATGTATTTTGAGGACTAAAATACTAACCGATCACTCTATAAATGAATACACTCAATGGAACAATAATAACAACACTAGTATACACACTTTGTACACTACACAAGTATTCCAACTTTGCTTGGGACTTGAAGGAAATTTTGTGATCTTCTTGCTACAAAAGGAACTCACAAGAATGAAGTATGAATATGTTAGATGTAAGTATGGAGAGTTATATGCAATGATATGTATTAGAAGTGATGAAAGAATAAGCTTGGAATGGCTTGCTATTATAGGAAAACAAGATCAGTTAGACCACGGATCCGACGAACCAAACGTATGGTTCCGTCTTGTTGTCGTTTGGATCCGTGGATCCTCTGACAACATATCTTCCACATAAAATCTTATATACTCTAACCAAAGATCTTTACATATTTTCCATGGATACATTGAGGTATATCTAACTCAAATCTTCAACAAATCTCAATAAGATCAAGCTACAATACAAGAAAACATGATGCCTATGAATGATGGTAATAAAGATTTCTAAATATGATTAAAAATCATTTTAACAGAAGTAATAAGACAAGTTAAAGGTTATGTTTATGTCTAAACAAAATGTGTAAAATACTTAAACTCATGTTTATAACTTGTTGCTAAACTTTACCTTATATTTTGTCGTTAACAAAACATGATAAAAGATCGTAAAATATAAATAACGTTTTTAGGACGATATTTGTATTAACAATCTCCCCCTTTTTGTTTATGACAAAACATAAGATTATATTTTAGCAACTAGTATGAACAAGATGTTAAGTCTTTTAGACAATGTTGATGAGTTAGTTTTATGCAACATTTTAATGAATATGTTTTAACAAGTTTTACCCATTTTGTTAAAGTTTAAGACTTTTGGTGTTTTCGAGAACAATCGTGGAATATTAAAACACGCATAAGTAGTTGCAATATATCTATATTTTCTCCCCCTTTTTGTCGAAACAAAAAGTAGAGTTGCGCCTTGCGGAAGTTTGTGTGATCCTTGGTACCTAAGCTCCCCCTTGGACAATACTCCCCGTTGTTGAGGTGCCAAGGAGAAGATGCATGGATTTTGAATGCTACAAAACAAATGGTTAGTGAAATAAGTATAGCACAAGAATAAGAGGAAAGTCAATTTGTCATTAATTTGTAAAAACTATAAGTTTGACTAAAAAAAGTCAAACTTGGGTGACAAAGAAAATGACCAAATGACTAACTAATACAAGAAAANCTAGTATGAACAAGATGTTAAGTCTTTTAGACATTGTTGATGAGTTAGTTTTATGCAACATTTTAATGAATATGTTTTAACAAGTTCTACCCATTTTGTTAAAGTTTAAGACTTATGGTGTTTTCGTGAATAATCGTGGAATATTAAAACACGCATAAGTAGTTGCAATATATCTAGATATTCTCCCCCTTTTTGTCGAAACAAAAAGTAGAGTTGCGCCTTGCGGAAGTTTGTGTGTTCCTTGGTACCTAAGCTCCCCCTTGGACAATACTCCCCCTTGTTGAGGTGCCAAGGAGAAGATGCATGGATTTTGAATGCTACAAAACAAATGGTTAGTGAAATAAGTATAACACAAGAATAAGAGGAAAGTCAATTGTCATTAATTTGTAAAAACTATAAGTTTGACTAAAAAAGTCAAACTTGGGTGACAAAGAAAATGACCCAATGACTAACTAATACAAGAAAATAGAAAATAAACTAGTACATTAAAAAGAAAATCCTAGAAGAAGAAATAAACTAGTACAATGAAGAGAAGATAACGTCTTGCTCAAGATCAAATTGAAACGATTCAAATTCGGGAGGAGAGGAAAAAGCAAGAGAAGTGGTACTGCCACGACTCGTCTCCTCCGAATCAAAGGAAAAAGCTTCGTAGACTGGAAGAGAAAGATCGGAATGAGAAGTGGGATTGCCACTTAATGCCTCAATCTTAGCAATGAGAAGATATACTTTCGAAAGTTTTTCACGAAGAGCTTCATCTTGGATTTCATTGTCGCCATCTTCATCATTCTCCTCTTCTAAGCTGACGAGCTCAGAAGGTAGGTCGTCGACATAATCGATGTCTTCAAAAGGTAAAGAATCATAGTCATTGTCGGACTCGGAGAACACTTCAACATGATCACAAGATTTTTCAAACGAATCCTTGAGCTCGGGCTCCAAAGGATCTGACGGCTTAAAAATATCAAAAACAAGTGTCGAAGAACATTTTGGAGAATCCGGAGGTGGGACAAGTGGTGTGCTCTGAGAGCTAGCAATTTCCACCACTTCCGTTGTAGTCTCTGGTTCTTGTTCTTGTGAAGAGTCGAGAATATCAAGAACAAATTCACAATCACCGTTAGAAATTTCCACGGACTCTCTTGGGGTTGGGACAAGGTTCTCAGCACTTGGTTTATTGAATTCACCAGATTCCGTTGCCGGAATAGTACTAAGAGGCTCGTCCCCCATTATGAAAGAATCCTTTCGGGCCTGTTCTTCAAAAGATTTTTCAAAGTGGAATGGAGAATTTACAACCGGTTTGCTCTGAGACGTGCGAGCTCTTGACTTGTTTTCGATAGTCTTCAAGGCATCGTAAGTGGTTTGACAATA